>CAUYRH010047269.1:0-20931 GCA_963574655.1 Perodicticus potto
GTGAAAGATCTCTATAAAGAGAACTATGAAACTCTAAGAAAAGAAATTGCTGAACATGTCAACAAATGGAAAAACATACCATGCTCATGGATGGGAAGAATCAATATTGTCAAAATGTCCATACTTCCCAAAGCAATATACAAATTTAATTTAATGCAATGCCTATTAAAGCTCCATTGTCATATTTTAAAGACCTTGAAAAAAGTATTGCTTCGGCTCGGTGCCTGTGGCTCAACGGGCTAAGGCGCCAGCCACGTACACCTGAGCTGGCGGGTTCGAATCTAGCCTGGGCCCGCCAAACAACAATGACAGCTGCAACCAAAAAAAAAATGGCCGGGCGTTGTGGCGGGCGCCTGTAGTCCCAGCTACTTGGGAGGTGGAGGCAAGAGACTTGCTTGAGCCCAGGAATTGGAGGTTGCTGTGAGCTGTGATGCCACAGCACTCTATCCAGGATGACAGCTTGAGGCTCTGTCTCTCAAAAAAAAAAAAAAAGTTTGCTGTTTATTGGTAGCTGCTGAAAGCCATTACAGAGTTTTGAGGAAAGCCTGTGTCCACTTATGTTCAAAGACAGTAACTCCAGAGGCAAAAAGCTGTAATTAGGAGGATGAGACCAATTAGGTTACTGAGTTCAGGTGAATGACAGGACCTCAAATGTGGGAATAGGAAGGAGATAGGACAGATAAATCTCTAATGCTTGGCATTTAATTCTTCCATGTGTGTGGACGCCTAACTCGATCACACCTGTCCTTCAGACAGCCCATTTCATGCTTTCTCCTTAGCACCTAGCAGAGCACGTTCTGAATGAAAGACAGCTGCAGCAGCCAAGAGGCTGTTTTTCTGTGAGACCTAAGACAGTGCCTCCACATGCAGAGAATTGGGTAAAGACCTTGCTAAAATGCAGATTCCGACAGAGTAGGTCTGGGATGGGGCCTGAGAATCTGCACTTCTACCAAACTCCTGGGGTGCCAACGCTGCTGGTGCAGAACCTATGCTCTGAGTCTTAGAATCCAACTATGACATTAAGCTACTCAGAAACTCGCAGCCAAGTGTGTGGGTTCTGAAGCAAGATGGGTTCATACTACCTCTACCTGTTAACTTCACATCTCAGGTCTCTGCCCACATCTCACACGCAAAATTAGGTAAAATCATGTTCACCACACAGGATGGCATGAGGAAAGATTTTAATTTAGCACGCAAGTGTTAACAAATGTTAGCAGTAGTCCAAATGCTTGCTGCAAGTACTTCCCTGCCTCAAGGAAAACTTAAGTTTGCTGGAGAACAGGGACCATATCTTGTTCTTCACTTCGTTCTCCGCAATGCAAGGCACAAGGATGGTCACATTTAAACACTCAACAGGTGGGAGGTAAGATAATCAAGGTAAGGAATGACTGCCAGAAACTAGGAGAGAAGCTCCAGAGGTTTTCCTACACACTAAGCTACGCACCTCAGACAGCACCTCCCCTACGACTCTTAACGTGTTGCTTCTGTAACAAGACAGTGATGATCCCCTCCCTCACAGCAACCCAAGTGTCCTTTACCTATTTATCTGCTCCTTTTTATCTTCACACCTCACTCATTTTCTCTGCAGCTAATTGTAATGTCTTTAATGTGTATCTTTTAGTTTCTAAGTGTTCTTCAAAAGTGCTTTGTGTGCCTATTTTTAATTTACATAAATGGTGTTACGTTGTGGATCTCAATTTCTTACAACTCTACTTAGCACTGTATGTTTGAGATGGATCCAGGTGTCCAAGCCAATGTTCCTAATAGCTGCCTGCTAGTCCCTTGGGTACCCACCATGTTTCATCTGTCCTCCTTTTCTCTGTGGAGCCAACAGTTCCCCACCACAAGGACCTTTGAATATTTTCATCGTCACTCCCTCCCTGTCTTTGTCCTAAGTTTTTGTTAAAGTGCAGGTTGTGTTGTGCCATCAGATCTGCCACTGCTCCAGGTACACATCCTCCACCTGGGCCCCAGAGAGTGTTTTTGATAAATGGAGGAAAAATACATCTAATATGAGCCTTTTTATTTTCGCTAGTACCAAGTTTTATTATTCTAGGCCACTGTAAATCATCAAAGGGGACATTCACATATGACCCAGGAGCCCACTCCCATCTCCCCAAACAACAGTGGGGCAGGTATTCAACACAGCTGGGAAACAAGCACTTGTATGGGAGCGTTTTCTCCATCATCCATGGAATAGACAGCCCAAAAGGAACTTGGAAAGTGTAATATCAACAACCTCAAGTAAGGACTGGTGCACCAGGAACAAACTCAAATAACCAATGGTACCAACTGAACAATCTTAAGTAACAAAGTAGTTACTTCTACTCTGGAAGGCTGCAAAACCACAGCAAGGCGGGGAAGGATGCTAGGAAGAGGAAGAGAGGGATATGGTTCTACACTTAAGCTCCTAGAGCTGGACCTTCAGGTCCTTTACCAGAATCTTTATCCCCAACAAAGGTGATGTCTACCCCTACAATTTTCCTCCCCTTAGTCCTCCTGATACAATTAACCCCATATAAGAGCACCAAGCTCCCCCACAAGAGGGAGTCCTGTATTAAGTCTCCTGCTCTCTGGCCTAAGTGTAGGTGGGCTAAAAGAGCCCCAAATACTATTCCCTCCCAGAGGGTAGTTCCAGTCCCCATGTTAGGAACAACTGCTACAACTCTTGAAATTTAAAAAACAGGTGTTGGGCTAAAATCTAATTTCAAAAAAAAAGTTGTCAGAGCAGGGTAAGCAGTTCACTTAAATTATTTCTTCTACTTGTTATTAATAGAGACTACAAAAGAAGAAATGGAAGGTTATGCTTCCCAGAACTCTTCCACACACCTGCTTACCCCCTGTGGCCTGATTCAACCACGTGGGAAGACATAAAAAATACTGGGACGAGTCCTGGAACCAGCCACCAGACCCTGGGGGGTTAGAATGCCAATTCCCACCCAAGAATATCAGCACAGATGGGAAAATTAGAGACCTGAAGGTACCAAGAGACAGCAAACTCAGCAGCAGGGTAAAGACTTGGTCCCAGACTCTTCCTCTCCACATGGTTCTCAGGACAGCCTTTGGCTTGGCTTGGCACCTGGTCAAGGGAAGGCAAATCGGAGGCAACTTCCCTGAGGAAGAAGTCAGTCCCTGACTCTGCACAGTGTCTCTACGGGGAGACCAATGCCGCCCCCCTCCGCCCCCCAGACGGGCGAGGGGCTGGCACTCTTAAAGCAGGCCATTGGGCCTTCCAGGCTCCGGGGCCAGCCCACCCCGTTCCCGCTGGTGGATCTTTTGATGCTGCAGGAGATGCTGCTTCTGGACAAAGCTCTTCTCACACTCGGTGCAACTGTAGGGCCGCTCACCCGTGTGGATGCGCTGGTGCCGCACAAGGTCAGACGGGTGGCTGAAGCTCTTGCCACAGTAACCACAGATTAGGGAACTCCGGCTTTTCCTCCAAGGGATATGGCCAGGCAAGGCCACCAGACTGTTGGGCGAGAACCTCTCCTGGATACACAGGCCAGCACTGGGCCCCTCCTGCAGGTGGCAGCGCTGGTGAGTCACCAGGCTCACCTTGCAGCTAAAGCTCCTCAGACACACACTGCACTGATGTAGCTTGGCCCTCTTGGCCTGGGGTTTAAGCTGTGGCCTGGGCCTATGGCTCTCCTCTGGCTCTTCAGGTATGTAAGATTCCCACCCTGAGTGGGTTTTCAGATGTGTAGCCAGCTGTTGCTTGTAGCGAAAGCTGATCTCACACTCAGAACATTCATAGGGGCCAGAAGTGTCCCTTTTCAGCTTCAGGCCCTGCCCCTGTTCTTGACTCAGTTGTGTCTGCCTATGAGATTTCTGCTTCAGGCAGCCCAGAATTTGGTCACTGCTAAGGTCTCTACTGCCCTCAGTGGGCTCCTTTAGATTAGAGCCCCCAGGACCTGTTTCCAAGAGGACAGAACTACCCTGACCATCCCAGAGCTCAGTCTGCTCCGGGCTCAGGAAAGCCTGCTCTTCAGTAATGGCTGAGAACTCTCCAGGAAGATCGATAGAGCCTTGTGGCTTGTACTGTAGCTCTTGTTTGATCATGGCTCCATCTCCTGCAAAGTGGAAGACCAACAAAAAAGATCACTCTAGCATCTTTGGTTTCTTCTGAGCTAAACAAATATTTATAAATTTCAGAAACAGTCTAGGAACAAGGGAATCTGGAGGAGGATGATATTAACTGGGTTCTAGACTTGTGAAAAACTAAACCTATATTCATATAAGCATGTTGACTGAAAATATGAATAATATTACTCTTACAGAACAATGTTATAAATGATAGTTCTCCAGCTTGTCTACAAATTGATATTTAATCCCTGTGAAAAATGACAAAGTGTACTCTAATAATTACACTATTTGGAGAGAATGTTGAAATAACAAATTTGAGCAATTAAAGCAGTGGTTCTCAACTGCTTCTTAATGCCGCAACCCTTTAATAAAGTTACTGTGGGTCACGACCCACAGGTTGAGAACTGCTGAATTAAAGAGAAATAAACTAAACTAGCTTGGCGCCTGTAGCTCAGGGGCTAGGGTGCCAGACACATACACCAGAGCTGGTGGGTTCGAACCCAGCCTGGGCCTGCCAAACAACAATGACAACTACAACCAAAAAATAGCTAGTGGGCACCTGTAGTCCCAGCTCCTTGGGGGGCTGAGGCAAGAGAATCACTTAAGCCTAAGAGTTTGAGGTTGCTGTGAGCTGTGATACCACAGTACTCTACCAAGGGCAACAAAGTGAGACTCTGTTTCAAAAAAAAAAAAAAAGGAAAGAAAGAAAGAAACTAATCCTATAGCTTAAAAATTCAAGTATCCTTGGGCTGAATTCTATAATCTAATCCTATAGCTTAAAATTTCAGGTATCTTGTGACTCAGTGGGTAGGGCAGTGGCCCCATATACCAACGGTGGCAGGTTCAAACCGGGCCCCAGCCAGCTAAAACAGCAATGACAACTGCAACAAAACAAACAAATAAACAAACAAAAAAGCCAGGTGCTGTGGCAGACACCTGTAGGCCCAGCTACTCAGGAGGCTGAGGAAAGAGAATCACTTAAAAAAAGAAAATTCAGGTATCCAGCTCTTTCTTCCTGCAGTCTCCCAAATGACCTGCTAACAAGTGCTTTTCCTGCATTCCCTTCCCCCCTGAAGCTCTGACCTGCCCCCTCTCTCAATCTCCATCAGGTCTGACTATGGCCTGTTACATACTCTGTCCTGCAGGACATGAGGAAGGGTGATTTGGCCAATAGTCTAAAGGACCCCACAGAGTAGGGGTAAGCCACACACAGAAAAGGCAAACTAAGGCATCATATAAGGCGTCATTTGCTATAACAAGCAAATGTGAGATAAGATTGCCACAAGTCTGCATTTGGCAGTTCAACAGCAGAAAAGCTCACTGTAGGCTGCAAAGAGCTGAGGGAAGGGATAGAATATTCTGGAGCCACTCACCTGGGTGGGCACCAACAGGGCCTTCTTCCTCCAAGTCACCTAGCATCTCTGTACCCAATTCGGCTTCTCCCTCTGGCTGGCCAAGGACCTCTGGGTTGGAAACAGCACAGCATGAGTCCAGGAGACAGTAAAGCTCACTGCACACTGGCCAGCTGCTGATGAACAAACTAACCAATGGCAGGGAGTGGAAACTAAAATTTCTAAAGATTCAAAAGCTTTCCCCTAGCAGTGTAGGACAATTAGAAAATTCTGGCCAATCCTAATTATCGATTTGGCTAGCTGCTTCAGTCCCCTCCCTGAAGCTAAGGCAGTCGAACTGCAGAGCCACTGCCACTCTCCCCAGCTCGCACAGTCATCTCTCTGACCCGTATCTTATTTCCTTCCCCATTATTCCAGGCACAAAGGCTTTCTTGCCACTCCTCTATGAAACCAGATTTTAAAAGACTGTCTACCAAACAAAATGCATTTACTACATAACAGGTAACATTTTACAAATAAAGATTTCTTCCTTTTAAGCAACACTTATAATCGACATGAAATAAACATTATAACCACAATGGCTATAATTCCAGCCAAATGCCAGAAAAAGCTCGTTAGCCTGTGCTGCCTGCCTTATCCCAGGTTACACAGGATTTCTTGTCAATGAAGAACTCTAGTCACATCACACTAGAATGTGTATAATGACCTCTCATCTCGTAGAAAATATTATCAAGGGCAGCACCTTGGCTCAGTGGGAGGGGCACTGGCCCCATATACTGAGGGTGGCAGGTTCGAATCTGGCCCCAGCCAAACTGCAACAAAAAATAGCCGGACGTTGTGGTGGGTGCCTATAGTCCAGCTGCTTGGGAGGCTGAGGCAAGAGAATCACCGAAGCCCAAGAGCTACAAGTTGCTGTGAGTTGTGATGCCAAGGCACCCTACTGAGGGTGACAAGGTAAGACTCTGTCTCTAAAAAAAAAAGAGAGAGAAAATATTATCAAGAACGGACTATGTGACCACAGAGAAGAAATATAAAAGGCATAACACTAACACCTTTCTGAAAGTCTCTACAAATGGCAGGACACAGAGACTCTCTTTCTCAACCCAGCAGAGGCCAACAGTGGATCCAAAGCCAGTCATGGGCGTAGTCTGAGTCACAAGCTACTGGCCAGGAACCATAGGATGCCTGGCAAAGAATTCGAGGGAGAAGACCACTACTCACTCAGAGAGACCAGCGTCTCATAGTTGCTCTCCATCACATTTTTATAGAGCTCCTTCTGCCAGTCCTCCAGATTCTCCCACTCCTGCTCAGAGAAACAGATGCCATCGTTCTCCAGCGACCTAGACACCTGAAATCACAAATGAGGTACACAATGAGCACCTCTCAGCACTGCCATGAAAGAAAAGCCAGACACTTAGAATCTTAGATATCAAAGGGCCAGGCTCCCCTTCTCGCCTAACTTCTCAGTAGGACTACCTTGGGGGCTTCCCCCTTACTGTCCGGGGGCAGCCGCAGGACCCAGAAGTTCCTGTTGCGCAGCAGGTTCTCCACGTTCTCGAGCCGCCTCTGCAGCAGCCCGTACTCCTGCAGCAGGGTCCCCAGCACGGCCCACTTGCCCTCTAGCTGGTTGCCAAACTCCATGGCCATCTTCTCGCAGTCAGCCAGTTTCTTCTCAGCTGTCCCTGTGCGCCCCTCCAGACTCTGGAGCCGGGCGGCCTGAGATTCCATCTTCTTCTCCACGGCCTGAATGGCAGCCACCACTGTCCAGAGTGAGATCTCAGTGGTCTGAAAATACGTGCTTTTCTCTGTGGCTTGCGAAGGAAGTGCTGAAGAAGATAAAGATGTGGAGCGTCGTTTTCTCCTGTTCTGAAAGATCAAAGACACAGGATTAGTCAGACAATATCATTTCCAAACATCAAGAAGTGATATTTGGGGCTCGGTGCCTGTGGCTCAACGGGCTAAGGCGCCAGCCAAGTACACCTGAGCTGGTGGGTTTGAATCCAGCCTGGGCCCGCCAAACAATAACAGCAACTACAACCAAAAAATGGCCGGGCGTTGTGCGGGCGCCTGCAAGAGACTCACTTGAGCCCAGGAATTGGAAGTTGTTGTGAGCTCTGATGCCATAGCACTCTATCCAGCGTGACAGCTTGAGGCTCTGTCTCCAAAAAAAAAAAAAGTTATATTTGGAAAAAAAAAAAAAAAAAAAAAGAAGTGACATTTGGAAACTTCTGTCCAAGTCCAGAGGATACCATAAATAAAGTCTAAAAACAAACAAGGACAGAATATTTAATAAGATATGAAGTAGAAAGAAAAGACAAATAACCCAACAATAAAAATGCAAACTATAAATCATTCATGAAAGGGGCAATGCAGGTGACCAATAAACAAATGACAAGACAACACCCTACAATCAGGAAATGTTAAGTATAACCAAGTGAAACCACTTTTCACCCATCAGACTGCCAAACAGACACACAGTGCAACATTCAGAGCTGATCATGATGTGGTAAAAGGACACTTTCATAACACTGCTGGAAGGAATGAAAAATACTACAAAGTCTTAGGGAAAGAAATTTCAAAAAGTCATTAAAAACTTTCACCTAGCAATCTCACTTAGGAAATCTACCTTAATTAGTATTTAACAACATACATACAAAGATGACCACTGATAATACTCTTTGGAATACTCAAAACCTGAAGATGTCGATTACTTAGGAAATACTTAAGACTATGGCACAACCAAATATGGTTTTATATAACTACTAGAAAGAATGAGGGTTTGGCATGGTGGCTCACACCTATAGTCCCAGCACTTTGGAAGAGCAATGGGGAAGAACTGCTTGAGACTAGGAGCTCAAAACCAGACTGAGATACAGCAAGACCTCATTTCAACAAAAATAGAAGAAATTAGCCAGGCATGGTGGCATGTGACTGTAGTCCCAACTACTTGGGAGGCTGAGGCAGAAGGATCATATAAGCCCTGGAATTGCAGGCTACAGTGAACTATTATGATGCCACTGCACTCTAGGCCAGGTGACCCTGTCTCAAAAAGAAAAAAAAACTTCAGTTCCTTGGTCATACTAGCTATATTTCAAGTACTCAAAAACCACATGAGTAGCATTAAACTGTGTAGAGTACATTTCCATCATCTTAGAAAGTTCTAGTGAATACATTATATCCTTAATAATTCTTTTCTGCTTGATAAAATGCTGAAGTTCAGTTAACATCTTCTATTATGATGGTGAATTTTTCTTGTTCTGCAACTTTTTGTTTTATATATATTGAGACAATGCAATTAGGTGCATACAGATTTAGAAATGTCTTATCAAGATGGTCAATTGCGTCTTTTATTGTTATAAAAGTAGTAGTAACCTTCTAGCAATATTAATATATTTAAGCCTCCAGCAGTGCCTGTGGCTCAAAGGAGTAGGGCACCAACCCCATATACCGGAGGTGGCAGGTTCAAACCCAGCCCCAGCCAAAAATTGCAACTTTAAGCCAACTTTCAATAGTATTTATTTGGTAAATTTTTTCATACTTCTTTATGTTCAACTGTTTCTATAGTCTTATCTTTTACTTGAACATTTATAAATCATATAGGTGGATTTTTTCCCCCATCCTGATAGTCTCTGCCTTTTAACTAGAGCATTTAGTTTACTTATATTTATTGTAATTGTTGATTTATTTTTATCTTTTTGTGCTTTATTCCTATTTCTTTTCATCTTTCTTGCTTTCTTTTAGATCTTTTTCTTATTCTCTTATTTCCTTTTCCAATTTATAGTTATACAACCAATTTTTACTCTTTTAGCAATTATCCTAGAAATTATAGGGAGCATACTTACAAAAACATTTTAGGCTTGGCGCCCATAGCACAGTGGTTAAGGTGCCAGCCACATACACCAAGGCTGGTGGGTTCGAATCCAGCCCAGGACAGCTAAACAACAATGATAACTGCAACAAAAAATAGCCAGACATTGTGGCGGGTGCCTGTAGTCCTAGCTACTTGGGAGGCTGAGGCAACCAGACTTGCTTAAGCACAAATATTTGAAGTTGCTGTGAGCTGTGATGCCACAGCACTCTACCAAGGGCAACATAGTGAGACTCTGTCTCAACAAAAAAAAAAAAATTTAACACTTGAATTCTGATCACCTCTTTTTAACTTTTACATCAATACTGCCATGTATTTTAATTCTTTGTTTGTAATCCCACAAGAAATTATAACTGTTTTATTCAGTCAATATTTGCTTAAATTTATTCATTTTCATGGATCATCACTTTCTTACATTTTTTGACTATCTGATATAATTTTACTTATACCTGAAATACAGCATCTTTTCAGATTTCTTGTTTGTTTGTTTGTTTTGAGATAGAGCCTCAAGCTGTCACCCTGGGTAGAGTGCCATGGCATCACAGCTCACAGCAACCTCCAACTCTTGGGCTTAAGCAATTCTCTTGCCTCAGCCTCCCAAGTAGCTGGGACTCCAGGTGCCCGCCGCAATGCCCAGCCATTTTTTGTTTGTAGTTGTTACTGCTGTTTGGCAGGCCCGAGCTGGATTCAAACCTACCAGCTCTGGTGTATGTGGCTAGCGCCTTAGCTGCTTGAGCTACAGGCACTGAGCCTTATCCTTGTTTTTTGAAAGATATTTTTCTGGGTATAAAACTCTGGAATCAAAGTTATTTTCTTTCAGCCTATTGACAATATCATTCTACTCTACCCTGGCTTCCATTATTGCTGTTGAGGAGCTGGCTCCTATTAGTCTTACTGTAGTTCATCAGAAAGTATCCTGACTTTTCTCTCTCAGTTGCTTTCAAGAATTCTCTCCCGAGAGAGAAAGAATGAGGGAGGGTGGAGAGAGGAAGAGATGAGAGAGGGGAGGAGAGAGGGGGGTGGGGTCTTGGTAACACGATTGTAAGAAGGACTTTACCTAACAAATGCAATCAGTGTAACATGGTTTCTTGTATCCTCAATGAATCCCCAACAATTAAAAAAAAAAAAAAAAAAGAATTCTCTCCCGCTCAGCACCTATAGCTCAGTGGCTAGAGCGTCAGCCACATACACGGGAGCTGGCAGGTTCGAATCCAGCCCAGGTCTGCCAAACAACAATGACAACTACAACCAAAAAATAGCCGGGCATTGTGGTGGGTGCCTGTAGTTGCAGCTACTTAGGAGGCTGAGGCAAGAGAATTGCTTAAACCCAAGAGTTTGAAGTTGCTGTGAGCTGTGATGCCACAGCACTTCACCGAGGGCAACACAGTGAGACTCTGTCTCAAAAAATAAAGAATTCTCTCTGCCTTATATTATGTACATTCACTATTACATGTCTATGTAAAGAGTTCTATTTGTTTATCCTCATTGGGAGCCACTAAGTTTCTACGTATTGATATTTGTATGAGTCTGTACATGGTCTTTCTGAAATTCCAATTAATGAATGTTAAATTTTCTCATTCCATCTTCTATATCTCTTAACTTCTCATGTTTTCCATCTCTCTCTCTCCCCCACCCTGTGTGTAACTTCTTTAGCTCTACATCCAGTTGACTGTCTTGCCAGCATTTCTAATGTGCTAAGCAAGTTTCCGTTCACTTTTCAATTTTAGTTGTATTTTCTGTTCTTAGAAGTTCTATGTTATTATTTTTCATAACTTTTTGGCAATTTTTATAGTTGTACTTCACTCATATTTTCCATCCTTTTACCTTTAAATATATTAAACAGAAGTTATTTCATTCTATGTCTGATAACTCCAATATACAAAATCTTTGAGTCTCTAACTTTGTTGTCTATGATTTTTACTGGCTTTTTTTTTTTTTTTTTTTGCAGTTTTTCCTTGTTTGGTAATTGTTTATTGTAAACTTATATTTCTTATAACTTTATCTATGAGAATT
The DNA here is from genome assembly GCA_963574655.1 of Perodicticus potto. NCBI lineage: Eukaryota > Metazoa > Chordata > Mammalia > Primates > Lorisidae > Perodicticus > Perodicticus potto. Next base: position 11,317 of record CAUYRH010047269.1, read on the forward strand.
AATTGAAGACTGAGTTACACGTAAGATTCCTCAATAAAAAGATTTATGTTTATCTCAAATTGTCAGCAAGGGGCTCTACTTTAAACTCTTGGCTCGAAGTTTCCTACATCATCCAGGTATAGGCAGTCCCTGAGTTATAAACAAAATAAGTTCTCAAGGTTGGCCTCAAGTTGTATTTGTATGTAAGTTGGAACAAGTACATTTACCTTCTTACCTGTAATAGCTTCTATTCACAAATGTGAGTCATACATCAGTCAGATGTTCATAAATCAGGAACTTACTGTAATAGCCTCCATTCACAAGTGCAAGTTATATATGTCTGATGCTTGTAACTTGAGGACTGCCTGTAGTATGAATTCAGCACCTCATACTTCCCTTTCAGTGTCAAGGTTTGACACAATCTTCTTTGCAATCACCTGGGAGTAAGACTCACTTTCAGTTCACCCTTACAGAATGTTGCCCTTTGGAGATTCAGCTTTATGTGACTAAAACAGGGAACTTGTACTCTCTACCTCAGGCTCTGAGTTTTATCTTCTATTTTCCCAGTTCCTTAAAGTCATAAACACCAAAGATAAATGTTCAGCGAATGTCCTCATAATAGGCTTCAGAATTCTGATTATCTCTTTAGAGTTCTCTCTTTCACTTCGTTTTCAGGCTCCACGTGTTACTAACATACATTTCAAATATGTTTAGGTGGCTCCAAGTGTTCTTTACTAACGTAAATTTCAAATATGTTTAGGTGGGATTTTCCCCCAGCATTTACAGTTGTTTTCATCAAGGGTACCTTGGTAACTCGGCCTTACTGTCAAGTTTAGAATCACAAGTTCCTGAAGGGATGTCTAAGAATAAAAATATGCTCCAGAACAATTTAAGTAAGTTCTACAATGACAAATCCATAAGTTATTTAAAGCACAGTTTGGGATTTAGGTGGACTGTGAAAGGCTTCTAACAAGGTCTGTTGAAAACAAGTAGGAAACTTGGACTGAGGAGCACTCAGAAAAAAGCACTCTGCCAGGGTCCTCTTGCCCCACTCTAGTACTAATTTGGTCTTCAGGAAAATCCAACTCTTTGACTGGATCAACTTAGCTTACAGGGGTCAGAGGTAAATATTGTAAACATTATATCTTGTCTTCTCAATTCAACTGTTAACTTCTTTGAAAGCAAACGACGTTCTCTAAGTCTTCCAATCTCTCCCATCTCAGTTCTTACCCACTTCCTACACCCTGCTCGTGGTATAGTTTTCCCCACAGGATCTCCATAGACCTCTATTCTCACAAAAACTTCAGATGATTCCCAAAGTGTTTCTGGACCAAGGAATGCTTCATTAAAAACTAATTCGATTCCAACTGCCCTTTCCACAGCAAATCCTCCTATATTATTAAGTTAACCACTACTTTTGAATAATATGAGAATGTCAGAGCTGGACAGAACCTCAGAGTTCATCTAACAACTAGTCCAACACACGTTAGATCTATGTTAATAGAGGCCCAGAGCGATAAAGTTGCTTAAAATCAACCAACACGACAGCTGAACGCTGGCTGAACTCCAGTTTCCTGGCTCCATACCCAAGATGTTCCTTCCACTAACCTCCTAAACAGGAATGGTTGGAAGCGAGAGAAGCAGAGTGGGAGAGCACTCCACAAACAAAATTCAGCAACTAAACTGTAGGTTAGCACTTAATGCCCAAAAAAACGAAGCCCAGCTTAGCTTCGACCTGTGGCTGCCACCCAGTACAGTACACGACAGTGAGGCAGAAGAAAGCAGGCCAAGAATGAGATGATTACAGAGAGGTAATGAGTCCTGGGGTCTCCAGGGCACCAGGTGAGAGTATTGGTAGCGTGGGAGGCCCAGAGTTTCCAACCTGGAAAGAGTTCTCTTTGGCACAAATGATAAAATGTGTGGGCAGGATCACAACTCAAAGAACATAAAACAAGCCTCGGAGAAGTTTCTAGGCAAAAGCGCTCAGCGCCTAGGCTCCGACCCTGAAGCGGAAGCAACCGGAAAAGAAGATGGCAAAATATTGGGGTTGCAAGGGGGAAGGTCTGTGTTCACCCGCGCCAGCTGGAGTCCAAGGAAACCAAGCCCGGGACTGAGCCCCGACCGTGAAGGCCCGCCCTGGCCAGGGGCTGCTCCCGCAGCACCCTCGAGTCCACGCAAGGGCGTCTCTTACCCGAGCTGGCGCTGACTCCGCCATGGCTGCAGTCACCCTTCTACACTCGCGCCCCGCCTGAACACCCTCCGGCTGCAAGCCTGTCCGCTAGGCGCCCCGGAACGTCCTGGAAGCCGCCACAGCCGCCGTGTTGATACAAGGTGCATTCTGGGAGCAGGGCCCTCCCGGACCCAAGATTGACTCCTGCTGCTCGTCCTCACCGCGCGGGATTCCCATTGCGCCCCCTGCGGCGGGAGGGTGAGCAGCAACTTGGCAGTCCCATCCAGAGGTGGGGCAATAAGAGGGCTTCTTCCCTCAAGTCAAAGCGCGGATTGCCTGAGCTAACGAGTTCAAGACCAGACTGAGCAAAAACGAGACCTCTCAACCCCTCACCGCCGACTCTACTAAAAATAGAAAAACTGAGGCAAGAGGATCGCGTAAGCCCAAGAGTTGGAGGTTGCTGTGAGTTATGACACAATGGCACTAAAAAAAAGAAAAAATGTGCAGATACCAAATTTAAGGCAATACCACAGGCCTATGTTATGTCTTCTGTGTGCCCAGCACTCCCCTAAATGTTTCCAGGAATTCAAAAACAGATAAAACTTGGACTTTTTTCTGAGAGAAAAACATATCATCTACTTGGGGAAAAGAGATACGGTCTCAAAAGATAATGGTTTTATTCCAAAACTTTACTTACTATTTGCTTTTACAAAATCTAGAAACACACTTTCCACATCAACAGTATGAGGTCAGGTGCCCAGGCCAATCCAATGTAGCCTATTATTTATGGAAATCACACGCCTTGGAAAATTCAAGATAGGTCTGATTTCAAATGTTTCCAGTCTTCATGCTTCAGGTTGGACGATGTGTTTGGACTTTTAGTTTGAAAGCATGGCTATGTTACCATTTAATCACTGTGCATTTAATACCCAATAGCAGTACTACTACAACCACACTCGCCTGATTTATGCCATACTGTATCTCTAGACACAAACAATGAATTTCCACTTCATATGATAGGAGTGACGGCTTCATCTGAGAACTAAACTCTTCAGATAAAAAGAAAATTATTTTCATGTGGCTGCCTGGATCCTTCTTTGTCACACACAGGACTCAGTTTCAATTCTGTTTCCTCAGAGACTCATTCCTGCCCACCCTGTCCATGCTCAATGCCCCCTTCCATCCTAACACTCAATTTCATTACCCTGCTGGAAGCTTCACAGCATTTATCACTATCTGAAATAGTGTCATTTTTCATTGGTTTACATATTAATTATCTGTATGTCTTCCACTAAGATATCTACCTAAGATCTAGAAGCAGCTTTTTGCTCCTTCTTGCATCTCTGTCTGGTTTGGCCCACCTGCCTCCATTTCAGTCTTCACCATGTCCATCAGGGTGACCCAGAAGTCCTACAAGGTGACCACCTCTGCCTCACAGGCCTTCAGCAGCTGCTCATACAGCATTGGGCCTGGTGCCAGCATCAGCTCCTTGAGCTTCTCTCAGGTGGACAGCAGCAGCTTCTGGAGTGACCTGGGCACCGGCCTGGGTCTGGGAGGAGGCTTACATGGGGGCCAGAGGTATGGGGGGCATCATAGCCATCACAGTGAACCAGAGCCTGCTGAGCCTACTCAACCTGGAGGCGGACCCATACATTCAGACTGTGCACACGCAGGAGAAAGAGGAGATAAAGATCCTCAACAACAAATTTGCCTCCTTCATCGACAATGTGCACTTCCTGGAGCAGCAGAACAAGATTCTGGAGACCAAGTGGAACTTCCTGCAGCAGCAGAAGATGGCTCACAGCAACATGGACAGCATGTTTGAAAGCTCCATCCATAATGTTCCGTGACAGCAGGACACATTGGGCCAGGAGAAGCTGAAGCTGGAGGTAGAGCATGGCAACTTGCAAGAGCTGGTGGAGGACTTCAAAAATAAGTATGAAGGCTCGGCGCCTGTGGCTCAAGTGGCTAAGGAGCCAGCCACATACACCTGAGCTGGTGGGTTCAAATCTAGCCTGGGCCCGCCAAACAACAATGAGGGCTGCAAACCAAAAAATAGCCGGGCATTATGGAAGGCGCCTATAGTCCCAGCTACTTGGGAGGCGGAGGCAGGAGAATTGCTTGAGCCCAGGAGTTGGAGGTTGCTGTGAGCTGTGATGCCAGAGCACTCTACTCAGGGTGACAGCTTGAGGGTCTGTCTCAAAAAAAAAAAAAAAAAAAAGAAGAAGAAGAAGTATGAATAAGGAGATCAACAAACGTACAGAGATGGAGAATGAATTTATTCTCATCAAGAAGGATGTGAGCTCGGCGCCTATAGCATAGTAGTTATAGTGCCAGCCAAGTACACCGAAGCTGGCGGGTTCAAACCCAGCTGGGGCCAGCAACAATGACAACTCCACCTCCACCTCCACCAAGCAACGATGACAACTGCAACAGAAAAATAGCTAAGCGTTGTGGCAGGCGCTTGTTGTCCCACTTACTTAGGAGATTGAGGCAAGAGAATTGCGTAAGCCCAAGAGTTTGAGGTTGCTGCGAGCTGTGACACTACAGCACTCTACGGAGGGTGACATAGTAAGACTCTGTCTCAAAAAAAAAAGAAGAAGAAGAAGAAGAAGAAGGATGTGGATGAAGTGTACATGAACAAGGTGGAGCTAGAGTCCCACCTAGAAAAGCTGACTGATGAGATCAACTTCCTCAGGCAGCTAGCTGTATGAAGAGGAGATCCGTGAGATTCAGTCCCAGATCTCCAACACATCTGTGGTCCTGTCTATGGACAACAGTTGCTCCCTGGACATGGACAGCATCATCACTGAGGTCTGCGCCCAGTATGAGGAGATCGCCAACCACAGCCAGCTGAGGCTGAGAGTGTGAACCAGACCAAGTATGAGGACCTGCAGGTGCAGTCCAGGAAGCATCAGGATGACCTGCAGCACTGGAAGATGGAGATCTCCAACATGAACTGGAACATCAGCCAGCTCCAGGCTGAGATCAAAGCTCTCAACGGCCAGAGGACTTACCTGAAGGCTGCCATCATGGATGCCGAGCAGCATGGGGAGCTGGCTCGTAAGGATGCCAATGTGAAGCTGGCCCAGCTGGAGGCCGCCCTGCGTCAGGCCAAGCAGGACTCAGTAGATGCGTGAATACGAGGATCTGATGAATATCAAGCTGGCCCTGGATGTGGAGATCGCCACCTACCACAAGCTGCTGAAGGGGAAGGAGAGCAGCTGGAGTTGGGGATGCAGAACATGAGTATCTACCCGAATACCACCAGTGGCTACTCAGGTGACCTGAACTCAGCCTACTGGGGCCTCACAAGCCCTGGCCTCAGCTATAGCCTGAGCTCCTTCCAGCCCAGCTTTGGCTCTGGTGGGGGCTCCAGCTCCTTCAGCCACATCAGCTCCAGGGCCATGGTTGTGAAGAAGACTGAGACCTGCAATAGGAAGCTGGTATCTGAGTCTTCTGATGTCCTACAGAGGAGAGAGGACACTGCAGGCCCTCTAGCCCGCCCTCTCACATGGCTGCCACAGAGCCTATTGGAGGACGCAGCTCTACCAGGGAGGAAGTGGAACAGGAGATTCACCTGAGGCTCAGCCCCATCCTTCAGCCCACCCTTGGGGGGAGTTTACCGCCTAGGGTACCCCCTCTTACCCACGTCCCCAACTAAAAAACAATTTGATTGCTTTTTCCAAAATAAAGCCTCAGCTGCATTGCTAACCAAAAAAAAAGAAAAAAGATGTCTGTCTACTGTATTATCAATTTATTGTACACAGAAGTACTAATAAATATTTTTTTGAATAGGCTTTAAACCAACAAAAGTAAGTAAAGATAAGGATGGTCACTTCATATTTGTTAAGGGTAACACTCGACATGATGACATTTCAATTATTAACATTTATGCACCCAACCAGAATGCGCTTCAATTAATAAGACAGACTCTAACAGACATGAGCAACTTGATTTCTTCCAGCACCATAATAGTCGTAGATTTTAACACTCCTTTGGCAGTGTTGGATAGATCCTACAATAAGAAGCTAAGCAAAGAAATTTTAGACTTAGGAACAGCTTCCTTGCAACTGGGCACGGTGAGACTGGGGAGAGAAGACTTCAGGCATCTCTGACTGGCGGGATCTTCCCAGAAACATCCATTTGGGAACACAGGGAGTCAGCGTGAGACTTCTGGACCCCATGAGGAAGGCAAAAGCGGTGGAGAACTGGCAAGTGGTTGTGTGTGTTCATTCGATCTAATCCTGCTGTCAGCTATAAGTACAGCAGCAGTGAGATTGCAAACTGCAAAGGCCTTACCTCTGAGCTGTTTGGGCTTTTTTGGGGGCTTGGCACTCAGTTGAACTACCTTGGGAGAGCTCGGGCAAAAGTGCAGAGGTCTTTGAGTGTTATCTAGGGCCCCAGACTGAGCCGCCCAGCCAGACGGATCTAACAGTGTTTGGTTGTAAGCCATGTGGAGCCATTGTGAGAGAACTGCCCTGGCAAGCTCCACCCTCAGGGTCACAGAACAAAGCATCTGGTGGGAGCGAGTAACCTAGTGACTGAGCAGCCTAAAGGCAGGGACTGAGATGCCTTGCAGCCTTAGCCCTCAGGGACATAGAATGAGACAGGTTTTGGCACACTGGGTAAGTGGATAAGCATTTAAGGAGTGATCCTAGTGACAAATGCTTCCCTGGGAAAGCTTCTGCTTAGCCCAGGTTAGCAATTTAAAGTGCTTTTTAAGCAGGCTGAGGAGAGATTTAGGCTCTCCACCCTGTGCAGTTTGAGAAGTCATTAGAGGCCTCCAATTTCCATTTCGTACAGCCACATCAGCATTGTGATTAACATATCATACCCCAGAAGATCACCTGTTGCCCAGACAATATTCAGCAAGATATATATACTGCTTTGTTTTTGGTTTTGTTTTGTTTTGCTTTTTGTTTTTAATTTCAACATTTTCCCTATAGATCTTTCTTTTCTTTTTTTTCTTTCTTTTATTTCTTCGTTCTTCTAGTTTAAATATAATTTTCCAATGTTGCCTTTTTCAATAATTAGAACTTCATTTTTGCTATTGTTTCTACTCCCATTATTTGGTTTTTCCCCCATTTTATCCCGTAAAGTTTTTAATTTGCTTGTTTTAGTTTGATTTATTGCAATTTTGTTTTTCCTCTCTACTTACTGGAGGTGGGGTACTGTGTCCAAATAGGCTAGCGAAGAGCTGCTGACTTCAAGGGAGACACCCAACTCAGCACCCCCAGAGGTTGGGGGTTCTTAAGGTTGGGTCAAAGTACCCTACTGTGCACCTAAATTGCTCCTGTCCCCCTCTTTTTTTTTTGAGACAGAGCCTCAAGCTGTCACCCTGAGTAGAGTGTCATGGCATCACAGCTCACAGCAACCCCCAATTCCTGGGCTCAAGCAAGTCTCCTGCCTCCGCCTCCCAAGTAGCTGGAACTACAGGCACCCGCCACAACGCCCAGCCATTTTTTGGTTGCAGCCATCATTGTTGTTTTGGTGGGCCCAGGCTGGATTCAAACCCACCAGCTCAGGTTACGTGGCTGGTGCCTTAGCCCGTTGAGCCACAGGCACTGAGCCCTATCCCCCTCTTTCTGCGCCTCACTTCTTTTTGTCAATATTTGCTTCTACCCACCCCCTCTCCTTTCTACTTTTTATTTTCTTTTCTTTTTTTTTTTCCTTTCTTTTTTCCCTTCTTGCTCTTCAACCTTCTCATCTTTCGGGTCCTGGACCCAAAGGACTCATAGAAACCCTAGTGCAGAGGCATGGCAACTTAAAGAGCAGGAGGAAGTGAAAGGAAAATTAGGGCAAGGAAACAGATAAAGGAAATCACTAATGAGGAAGAATCAGCAGAAAACTCCTGGCATCATGAAAAACCACTCCAGAGCAACCCCCCAAGGGACTGTGAGGTAGCTATTGCAGAGGATTCCACCAATAAAGAAATGTTAGAAATGACAGAAAGGGAATTTAGAATACAGATGATGAAAACAATCAAGGAAATGAAGAAAACAATAAAGGAAACTGCTGATAAAGTGGAAAATAACCAAAAGGAAATCCAAAAACAGAATCAAATAAGATATGAACGATATGAAGAGTCTAAAAAGGATATAGCAGATCTGAAGGAACTGAAGAAGTCAATTAGGGAACTTAAAGATGCAATAGAAAGTATCAACAACAGACTAGATGATGCAGAAGAAAGAATCTCAGAGGTAGAGGACAAAGCTCTTGAGATAACTCAGGTAGTTAAAGAGGCAGAAAAGAAGAGCGAGAAAGCAGAATGTTCACTGACAGAATTATGGGACTTTATGAAGCATTAAAACATACAAATTATAGGTATCCCAGAAGGGGAAAAAGAATGCCAAAGGGGAATGGAAGTCATAGTAGAAAATATTATAAATGAAAATTTCCCAAATATCACCAAAGATTCTGACACTCTCCTTTGAGAGGGATATTGGACCCCACGTCACTTCAACTCTAACTGAGCTTCCCCAAGACACATTGTGATGAACCTGCCTAAAGTCAAGATAAAACAAAAGATTATTCAAGCTGCCAGGAGTAAGCACCAGTTGACCTACAGGGGCAAATCCATCAGGGTGACTGCAGACTTCTCTAATGCAACTTTCCAAGCAAGAAAACAATGGTCATCTACCTTTAATCTACTTAAACAGAACAATCTCCAGCCCAGAAGTCTATATCCTGCAAAGCTAAGCTTTAAAATTGATGGAGAAATCAAATCATTTACTGATATACAAACATTGAGGAAATTCACCACAAGACCAACTCTACAGGAAATACTTCAACCTGTTCTACACACTGACCATCACAATTGATCAATAGCAAAATAAGAACTCAGAAATTAAAGGATAGAACCTATCTTCCACACTGATGCAAAAGATAAAACTAAGCAATGGACTCTCACAAAATAAGATGAATAGAACACTACCGGGTGGTGCCCGTGGCTCAACGGAGTAGGGCGCTGGTCCCATGTGCCGGAGTTGGTGGGTTCAAACCCAGCCCCGACCAAAAAAAAAAAAAAAAAAAAAAGAAGAACAATACCACACATAACAATTAACTCAAAAAATTTTAATGGCTTGAATTCCCCACTGAAGAGGCAAATATTGGCTGAATGGATTAAAAAAAACAAGCCAACCATTTGCTGTGTACAGGAATCACACCTAGCTTCAAAAGACAAATTAAAACTCCGAGTTAAGGGTTGGAAGACAATTTTTCAGGCAAATGGAATTCAGAATAAAAGAGGAGTTGCAATCTTATTTTCAGGTACATGTGGATTTAAAGCAACTAAAGTCAAAAAAGACAAAGGTGTTCACTTTATATTGGTCAAGGGAAAAACACAACAAGAAGATGTTTCAATTCTAAATATTTATGCACCCAATTTAAATGCTCCTAGATTCTTGAAACAGACCTTCCTCAGTCTGAGCAATATGATATCCTATAATACCATAATAACAGGG
>CAUYRH010047270.1:0-86234 GCA_963574655.1 Perodicticus potto
GACACTATCTTCCTTGCTCTGGAGATTGATCAAGGACTGTTGGAAAGAGAGACAACTTATATCCAATGTACTGCCCTACTATGAAGCTAATTTATAACTTTCATATGAAGGCTATAACCCAATTATAGCACAAGAATATGGGGAAAGGGGCACGGGAGGGCAAGGAAGGGGCGAGGTTGGGATGGAGGGAGGGTAATTGGTGGGGCCACGCCTACGATGCATCTTAGAAGGGTACAGGCAAAACTTACTAAAATGTAGAATACAAATATCTTCTTACAATAACTAAGAAAATGCCATGATGGCTGTGTTAGTCAGTTTGATGAAAATAGTTCAGATTGTATATGAAACCAGCACATTGTGCCCCTTGATTACACTATTGTACACAGCTATGATTTAATAATAAAGACAATAAAAAAGAAAAAATTAATTAATTAATTAAAAAAAATAACCTGGCTGTACCCTTACATTAACCTGAAATTTAAAAATAAATTAAATTAAAAGCAATATCCATTCTCTGTGTCTGTGTCTCCCTGCTAATAATTTGCATCTTCCCTGACCTTGCTGACTGTGTCTTCTCACCCACTTTTCTCTCATTTCATTTTTCAACCTTGAAAGCCTGGTCCACTCTCGCCACACCCAACCCCCAGGCTTGATCCTAGGCTCTTCCTGAGTCTACACTGCCTTCCTCCCACAGCTCTTCCTCTCATGGGTGGCAGGAGCATACAGAAGGTGAAAATCATGCTGTATCTATCTCAGGAGGGGAAAAGCCTTCTATCTCTTAAAAGAAGCAGCCCACAGACATAAGCATCTTTAGCAGGTAGAAAAAGGTAATAAACTTGAAAGACTGGGTGAGTCTGAGAGAAAGGAGAAAAGGGGATGGCACCAATATCTTTTTTCTATGAACAAATAATGAAAAGAAGAGGCACCAATGAGAACAAAACTTCCCTCTGTTATTCTCTTCATGTGATTCAAGAGATATCCTATCTGAGGATTTCCCCTCTGAAGCATGTCACGATTTGAAAGCACCAAACTAAGATTTAAGGTCAGAGAACTACAATATAGTGATCACTGCATATAGACGTAAAGAGAACAGAAAGATTTGGCACAGAGGAAGGGACAAGTAAAAGCCATCTCAAAGAAAAATAGGATTAAAAGTCAAAGTAGTATGAAATTTGTGATAAGTTCATGAAAATAAGTTGTGTAAACTAATAGAATAGTATTCAATTCTATACACTCAAGATACACTAAAGAACTCAGACCTAAAGACACAGTAAAGAACTCAGACATTACAACTCAAAAAATTCCTGTACTCATTACGAGCATTTATTTTAATAGGTCTGTTTTCATCTGACCTATTGGTTTTATAAATGATGTAGCAAGGAAATTCCTTAAGACAAAGCAGTAGCCCATGCGAGATGCCTCTAAAAAGTTAAAATTGTTGTGTGGTTTTTCAACCTTGGTCAACAGACATCCTCAAATCTGCCTGCTTCCTTAGAAGTGGAGGAGGGAAGAAGGCACCTTGGGATCTCATGGAACAGTTCAGGGACGAGAGAAGGCAAAGGTCCATCATTTGCCCCATTTCACTGAGACAGAGTTCCTAGAATGCGAGACATGACCCCGGCATAACAATTTATTTCTAGTTAACCTTTGTACCATTGCTTCTATGTGACGCTGAAGCTCATCAAAAAAGCCTGACAAAACCAGTCTTATAGTGCTTAATTGGTATATATTAAGCTATAATACGGATAATTAGAAATTGATCAAAGTTCTATCTTCCATAAAGGAGGCCAGGGGTTAGTGAGGCTAGTTCCTTAGCAGCCTAACTTTGTGATTTGATTTAAAGGTGAAAAGAAGTTGTAACTCTTTCTTCAACAGAATTTGAACAACTTGCCAAGCAGAGAAATTTCAGTTTCTGTTTGCTGTATCTTTATCACCATCACAGCTTTTAGTTGCATAAGGCACAATTTTTAAATTATAGTAGGATATGAAAAAAATAAGTTATCTTAAGAAAACAGCAGATCCCTTTGACCACGAATTTGACATAAATCAATTCAGAGTTTTGTAGATAGACTGGATAACCTCTGATTATTGAGGTTCATGATGATTTGGCATTATACTTAATAATGTCTTCACAAACAATAAATGTCTAATAATGCTTAATTATATGTTGAAATGCATTCTTACATGCTAATAGGGGGATAATGCATTGCCATAAGACATTTTTGGAAAAACAACTAGTATATCATAATACTAACATATTATATTGTTTATATTTTTCAAGAATAAATCTTAAGGAAAAACTAGAAAGGTAATAAAAAAATTAATGCAAAGTTATGAGTATAGTAGCATTATTTATAACATTGAATTAGTGGAATCAGATTTAACACTTAACAAGAAGGAAATGCTTAAGTTAAATATCCCTTATTCAAATTTTAAGAGTATGCAAAAAATCCTTAACTATGACATCTACCAAAATATTGAAACACAGAGAAAATATAATATCAATTTAAAAGACAGAATATAATTAATTCATCATAATCTCAAATATAAACAGAGGTGGAGCTAGATAGACAAATACGAAGAGATATAAATAGTAGAGATCTGCTGAAATTATAAGATGATTTTACTGCTGTGTTTTCTGTGATAAGCATGTGTCACTAACATAAATACTCTTTCCATTACCTGAACAATCAAAGATATTGAATAGGTCTAGTCCTCATTAATGCTAAAATCGTTTGTACAAAGTAGATTTTAAAGGGAGGCATGCTGTTCATAAAGGGCAATAGAGCAACCCCCACTGTATAGCCCAGACCTAAGGATGGCCCTGTTACCAGCAAGACAGTCGGAACTGAGAAATTCATTGATCAAAGTTCCATCACCCATAAAGGAGTCAATTGTTTAAAGGGTTTTTTGTCAAGAGGGGTGCCATGACATCTTTAATGTGACATGCTTTTAGTGAGGACTGAGTGTTAGAGTTGTTCATTATAATATCGGAAGAAAAGAGGAAGGAGGAGAGGAAAGAGAAAGGAAGGAAGAAGGAAGGAAGGAGGAAAGGAAGGAAGGAAAGAAAAGGAAGAGATTGAAAAGAAAAGTATAGAAAAGGAGAATAAAGGAAACAAAAATAGCCACTGTGACTAATTCCAGGGTTACTGGAATGGAACTTTGAACCCATATAATCTGTGGGTTTGGCTAACACCGGGACCTAACTGGGCTTTATATTAAGGCTTACAAGACAATACAATTAATAGATATTGCCTTCCCAAGATTTCTGATTCTTCGTTATCCACAAAGGCGAGAAAATACTCTGGGATCTAGACAAAATGGGGGAGGGCTCGGGTGTTTTTCTCCAAATGATCGAGGTTATTAGGCCTACATCATGTGTATAATGAGGCTTAAAAATGAGATTAGAATACCAAGACTTCCTTTGGTAACTTCTAGAGCTCCCAAAAGTTTGTCTTTTTGCTCGATAATTGGACAACCTGTGCTGGGTTATGACCAGCTCTTCCCAGAAGACCCTCTGGCTGTCACACAAACATTTATGAAAACAGCTAACAGAAGGTGCAAAGCCTACAAGAACTGGACACTGACTCTGCCTTTATAACATCTGACAAGTAGTCAAAGCCCAGAAGGCTGATAGAAGATGGTGAGTTCAGCTGATTTATGAAGAACAGCTATTGACCATTTTATTACGAATCAGAAGACCTATTTGGAAAATTATTTGGTATAAAAATACAAAACTCCTAATGACAGCAGATTCAAAAGCTAAGTCCACTCAAAGAAGATAATGGGCATTACTGCTCATTATTTTACTCATAGACATATCACATCTAGTCATTAAGTGACTAGAACAGTTATGACTAATGTTTAGGTTTATGTACATTTGGATTTTTGCCTATGAAGACATTTTTATTTTTTATAAATTTTTCCTTGTTATTTTCAACTATTTTTATGATAAAAAGCAATGTTTCTTACCTAAAGACCAGAAATTAATTCAATGTCTTTTATTTTCTGTTTTGTATTCACTCCAACTTAAGACAAAAGAAAAAGAAAGAAAGAAAGAAAATCATGCAGAAATGAATGCCCCAAGCATATTTGGTAATCAATTGGTTGTCCAGGGATGTTAGTGCCATTCCCCAAGCAAAGAAGAGTCTCAGGATGAAGGGGGAGAGCAGGAAAGGTGTTCAGAAGCCAGCTCAACCATTTAACAAGGATGAGGGCTGGGCCAGGTTCAGGATAATACTTCTCTTTCAAAAATCCTGAACTGTTTGAATGTAAACATGAGTCTTAGCCAGGATTTCAGAAGCACTCCATGGACTGGCCTGAGCCATTAGAGATCTGGAAAACTGAGAAGCACTCTCGATGCGTGTATTAGGCAAACACAGTTCTTGGAAAGCTGATTACATGTGACAGTGGCAGCCAGTGAGCTCAGAAAGGCACTCGTAGGATACTGAGTTACCCCCAACATCTAGTGGTTAGGGGTCAGTGCAAGGCTTCATTCAGGTGGAGAGGTGGGATTGAAGGTGGTGTGTCAAGGAATGTAAGTGCTTTGCAGAACAACAAATGAAAACTAATTTGGGGGGTGAAGAAGTTAATGATGCTTATCAGGGAAGAAGGTTGTTAGATGGGTAAGTTAGCAATTCTCTTATTTTGGTGTCAAATCAGCATCTGGATTTTCACTTGCTGCATAGCTCCTGGAAAGGATGGGCAGTGGGCAGCACGGACACAAACCTGTTAGGAGTTACACAGGCCTGAGTCTTCTGGGAAGCAGCTTGGAGGAAGACCTGGAGCTAAGCTGAGGCCTGATAGACTCTCACAGTGAACCAGAAGGCTCACACAGACGAGGAAAGCCCTCCAGTCTCATGATCCTCCTGAACCACCACTTCACACATGCATGATGTTGAACTCTAGGGAAACTAGGGTGAGACAGGTTTGTATGGCTCAGTCTAAACTTTTACATTATCACTTATGGACATAGTGCAAAGCTTATACATATGTCCTGCCACTTTTAAAACATTCTATGAATTAAAAATCATATATATTTATTATGCTAATGATAACAAAAAGAATGTGTCTTTGCTGTGCTATGGCATTCCTTATTGATGTGAAAGGAATTCATCAGTAGATCAGAGGGTGAATTTCATCACCACATGAGACAAAGAAAGTAGCTATTTAGGCTCGGCGCCTATGGCTCAACGGGCTAAGGTGCCAGCCACATACACCTGAGCTGGAGGGTTCCAATCCAGCCCGGCCCGCCAAACAGCAATGACAGCTTCAACCAAAAAATGGCCGGGCATTGTGGCAGGCGCCTGTAGTCCCAGCTACTTGGGAGGCGGAGGCAGGAGACTCACTTGAGCCCAGGAATTGGAGGTTACTGTGAGCTGTAATGCCACAGCACTCTATCCAGGGTGACAGCTTGAGGCTCTGTCTCAAAAAAAAAATAAAAAGAAAGAAAGAAAGTAGTTATTTAATGACTATAGATCCTATCCCAAAGGGTTTTACCTAAGCATGTATGTTGAGTATCACATGGAAATAGGGGTAGACATACAAATAAAATTAAAAGCAAAGACATCATTTTTCCTTAAAATTTCTAGTTCTTATTACAGATAGTCATTTTGTACCAACTTATTAATATAAAGAAAACAACACTGCTATCAATCTATATATGACTTTTCAACTAGTTAACATATTAATATTGTTTTTACCATGAGAGGTCTGCCAGTGCCAGAAGCTTATCAAAGTACTTACAGCTTTTATTACATTGCTTATTTTTGCCATCAACTATTTCAAAGATCTTGAAATAGAGAACATATTATAATAAAGAACAAAATACTATGCATTGCACTAACTGTGGAAAGGAGAGTCAAGAGAATTAGGAAATGGAATTCCACAAATGTCCTAAATTAAACAGAATTATGAATATTTACATATATTTGTGTGAAGAGTAGTATGAGAATCATCTCTGCATTTGCAACCTGCTAGTGCTGCCCATATTTTGGGTCCATTTTAATCATCCTCACAAGACAAGAACTCAGAGTGGTTATGTGACCCGATTCCAGTCAACCTTGGAAGAGTCCAATGTATCAACTGAACACCTACAGTACAGATCAAGTCTACCCTTAAAGAGTTTAAAAATCTTCTGGGGGATGTAATTGCATATGGAAGTAGGACTTTTAATTAAGGCTTGTTTTTCATAATGCAAAGAATGGAGAGATAATAATAATAGTTAGCCCTTAATTGACAATGGGCAGGACATTTATGTAAGCACAAAAGACTTCTCAAAGATGTCACCTGAATTAAGAAAGAAAGATAGAAAAATTTCAACATTTGGAGAAAACACTGAAAGGTGCTCTAAGCAAAGAAAATAGTCTGACTGAGAATGCGACAGGCGGGAAAACAGCACCTATGGTTAGCAGAGGCTAAGATGACTACGATATAAGCAGCAAGAAGATAGTAGATAAATCTGGACATGTAGGCGGGCCACAAGATACAATTCCTGACGCCATTGATCTTAAAAAGCATTTTGAGCAGAGAAATGACCAACCAACTCTACAAAAATTGATTTTTAGGAACGATTACATGTGATACTAATGAGATAGAATAAAGGGCCAAGCTTGGATGATACAAAGACACGTTTCATGGGATTCCATGAAAACAGAACCAGCTTGATGAAACTAAATAAATAAGCAAGAAAGCATCTCATTAACAAACCACTTAGGAACAATTTTCTACTGCCCAAAATGCTGAAATAATGGCTTACGTGATGACACAATTTTTTTATTTTTTTGAGACAGAGCCTCAAGCTGTTGCCCGAAGTAGAGTGCTGTAACATCACAGCTCATGGCAACCTCCAACTCCTGGGCTTAAGTATTCTCTTGCCTCAGCCTCCCAAGTAACTGGGACTACATTTGCCCACCACAACGCCCGGCTATTTGTTGGTTGTAGTTGTCATTGTTGTTTGGCGGGCCCAGGCTGGATTCGAACCTGCAAGCTCTGGTGTAAGTGGCTGGCACCTTACCTGCTTGATTACAGGCACTTAGCCGATGACACAATTTTTTATTGCTCATCTATCTGTTTTTAATTACTTGTCAGCAATCCAAGGCTAGTAAGAAGAGTCAGTGACATTCATCCCACTCTTTTTCCTGTCCTCAATTTTGCAAACTGTTATATATATATTCCTGAGAAAAATCAAGGAACAAGGACAAAAGATAAAGAGAAAAGAGCAAAATCCTTGCACAGTTTCCCTCAGGATTCTCAGGGGGTTGGCTCCAGGAGCCCTCCTGGATACCCAAACCCACAGGTGCTGAGTCCGCTGTGTAGAAAGGTATAACGTTGGCAGGGCCTCTGCACATTCAGCCACTTACTTTAAGTCAACTATAGATTGTGCACATGAGGCTGTGTGCATGGTTGTTTTGTAATGCCCTTCTTATTTGTACTTTTTTTTTTTTTTTTTGGAGACAGAGCCTCAAGTTGTTATCCTGGATAGAGTGCTGTGATATCACAGCTCACAGCAACCTCCAATTCCTGGGCTCAAGCGAGTCTCCTGCCTCTGCCTCCCAAGTAGCTGGGACTACAGGCACCCGCCACAGTGCCCGGCCATTTTTTGGTTGAAGCCGTCATTGCTGTTTGGTGGGCCTGGGCTGGATTCGAACCCTCCAGCTCATGCCCATTGAGCCACAGGCGCCGAGCCTCTTTTTTTTTTTTATTGTTGGGGATTCATTGAGGGTACAAGAAACCATTTTACACTGGTTGCATTTGTTGGGTAAAGTCCCTCTTACAATCGTGTATTGCCCCCAAAAGGTGTGGCACACACCAAGGCCCTAAGACCCCACCCCCCTCGCTCCTTCCCTCTCTGCTCTTCCTTTCCCAGCCTCTTATTTGTACTTTTTTATCCAGTATTTTTGATCAGTGGTTGGTTGAATGCACAGACCCAAACTTCTCCGATATGGAGGGCTGAATGTACTTGCAAATTTTCCTTCTCCTTTGGGATGGTGAGTCCTCCTCAGGAGCAGGTGTTCATGTCTCCTTGCCCATGTGTCCCATGATCACTCACAGCCATAAGGACATGAAATTTATTTTCTGGTCTCTATAATACAATAAAAAAGGAAATTGCATTGGGAGAGAGAGAAAAGAGTCCTCAGTGTCTGCTGAAGCTGTGGATTTAGTGGTTCTACCTGGGGTGGCACAAGTCCCTTCTAAGTCTCAAAATCCTTCATTAACACTTGACTATGCTCTCCTAATTCTGGTCTAGGAATTCACATTCAGAATCTCTATTAAAATCAGACAGCCCTGCAGGTTAAAGGCTACTTTGACAGAAAGAGAGATTTTAATTCCAGGTGGGTAGAGCACAGAGTGGGATAAAATCCATGAAAAGGAGATCACAGCAATGAAAAGGCACAGGGCAGAAAACATCACAAAACCCTAGCGCCCTTCATCTACTCCCGAGTGATTCTCCCATCGTCCTTGCCCTGATTTCATACAGAAATCTGCAGCTTTGCTTAGGAAAGGTAGGTAGCCTCGGGTAAGTCATAATTCATCTTAACCAACCATGAAAACCACAAACTCCTTTGCTAGTGATTAAAGTCAGACTGGTTTTATGTATGACCCCCAAGTTTAAGCCAATGAGACATAAGAAAAAAATCAGCTTGAAGCTTATTCAATAAAGTTTGAACCCTCATAAGAGGAGGAACAGAATAATAATTTCTCTTGCCTCACAGCTGCTGTTGCTATCTATGAGAATGAAGAGCTCTGTAATCCACACGAATGGCAGTGAAAAATGTAAAACACGTGGGTCCTTCATGATTTCACTGAGTTACCGAGCCATCCCTGAAATCACTGTTCCTAGATTCCTTATTATTTGAGATAACAATCATATAATCCAGTATTAATTGAGGAATTTGTACTTGCAACCTCAAGCATTTTAACTTGTGTGAGTGCACAATCCAAATCAAGATTCCAGGAATCTGGAGGAGAATTTAAGGAGCTAACTCAGGTCACACGTGATGGTCCAGGACTTCAGTGCATGGAAACAGTTGCCGTGGAGAATAGAAGTAAATAAAAACGGGAAGGTTCAAAATAAAGTAACTTCAGGCTTTGAATACATTTGGTTCATACAAAATCAAATGTTGGAATCTACATAAAAGGTTAGTTCCCATTCTTTTGTCAAAATATAATGTGATAGTTTATTGACTCACTTGTGTACTGGGTCTGGGAGTAGCTGACGTGACCAGCTGGTTGGCCAGGGCACGTCTGGCAGCAAAGCAATGTGGAGTGTCTGTGATTGGCATGAGGAAATTCTGACATAAAGCTTTTCTGCAATAGTAACTTTTCCCCCCCATGCCATTATTCCAGTTGCTTTTATGAAATATAAACTTGTATTAAGCTGAGTAAAATTCATAGCAGAACAAAAATGATGATAAATAACGTATCACAAGGCTATTTCATTGTGAATTTTACTTTCTGGAGGCTTTAGAGGAAGAAAATGCAATATAGCTGATGGTAGATACTTTGTGATAATACCTGTTTACAATTAAGGTCACGTCTGGGCTGAGACGTGGGTATGATTGCTGGGACAAATCAACAGCGTACACTGTTCCCTTCCCACACTCAGTATTTTTACCCAGTTAAATGTCAAGATTCTTCTTGAAGAAGAAAAGTGGGGAAAGAGCGCAACACCTTGGACTGTGGGGAAGGACGGTCCCTCCAGCTAGTTAGTCTTTGATGACAGTGGCAGGGAGTTAAATGGTCAAATGTCTCAGACTCAGATCTGACTTTGCTAGAGCCATTATAGTTTAAAAGGAACTTTAATGTTCCAAATATCACTCGCAATTTGTCCCAACCACGAGTAATAGACACTAATGTTCTTCCGCCAGTCTGTGTGAACCTCTCCCACAACATTTATTCTTTACCTTTCTCTTGAAAGGATGAACTTTACAGACTGTATCCCCGGAGCTCCTTCACCCTCTGGCTTCTGTCTGAATTCCAGCCAGGGGGAGAAACAGCAGGACCTCCGAGGGCGGGAGGAGAACGGGGGTCCTGCCTTCTGCCCCCTTCCTGTGTCAGCGCCGCAGTTCCTGCAGCCTCGGGTCCCCCTACGCCCTCCTCCTCTGCGGGCCACCCGCCTTCTCCGTGGCTCTCGTTCTCACCAGGCTGCGGTGGCACTTTCCCCCCACCCTGCATCTTCAAGCCAGTTCAACAGATTCCATGACATGTAGGTCTGGGATGTGTCACCATGTGTCGTTGATACCTCTAACCCTAAGCACGCCATCTCTAAACAATGCACCTGCGTGCGGCCTCTCACTCCGCTGAGACCCTGACGGGTACTCTCCCCATGTCACCTACGAGGTTCAGCGCTCTTAAGGGAAGTTTCCAAACACATGGCAGCAAGTTAGAGTGACCTCTCCAGCTTGGGCTCTTAGTCCGCAGCTCTTTCCCTCATACCGTATTACACAGAAGTACCTCCATAGCCGACCACCTGCCCACACTGACCACCCCCTTACGTTGCCCTCGCTGTCACAGAGGGACACGCACCACACGTACTTACCAGTACAGGGGACCTCGTTCCTTACGTTGACTCCTCCCGGCGTCGGCCGCTCTGTCCCAGGCCGTGCGTGGCCACCTCGCCGGGGTTCCGCTGTGTTCACAGGCAGATGCATCCTAAATATCCGCTTTCCTCTTTGTGCATCCTAAATATCCGCTTTCCTCTTTGTGCATCCTAAATATCCGCTTTCCTCTTTGTGCATCCTAAATATCCGCTTTCCTCTTTGTGCATCCTAAATATCTGCTTTCCTCTTTACACTTGTTACTGCCAGAGAATTTCTAGGAGACTACCCAAGTTTATCATAATTTCCAAAAGGCTTTCATCAGTGCTCATCTTAGAAAAGAGTCTGAAATAGGAGCGCCTTGAAGTGTTTTTTGCCATCGCTTTCATGAAAATTATTCTTCTAACTGCATATATGACCCTCGTAGGTTGAAAAGCTTTGAGGAAAAAATGACTTCCTAAGAGTAAGCAGTTCAGCAGAAGATGACTATTTTCCTAAAATTGTTTTCAAAATTCATATAATCAGAAGATAATAATAATGTAATAAGAGAACATGTCTCCAAATATCCATTTGATTCTTCATTCAGATGAGCGCAGCCCCAGAGGAGCACCGCACTCAGGGCAGCATTTAACTGAGCCATGAAAACAGCTCCAGGGAAACCACATCCGGAAACACAGGTACACTCCCTATTTCAGTTCTGTCCTCTGCTGGTGTCTGCGGTGAGCTTAGAAGGCATCAACTCTTTCATAGAAATAACCTTAAAAATACAACAATAAATTTTTCATTCTATTTTGGTCTTTCTGAAATTATGCTTTTCCTGGATGTATGTGAAATGATACTATATTGAAAATTATTGCAATGATATAAAATTAAAAATTAGATCTTGTCCCTTAATTATGATGTTCCTTAAAACTACCTTTGTGCTTTTATTTCGAGGACCAGCTAAATTTTCAAGTTAAGAATGAACTAAATTATTATAATAACAGCTAAATTATTAAAATAACAACTATTTGATTGTGACTGGTTTTCTCCTAGACTATAGGTTTCATAAGAGCAGATACCAAATCATAATAATTTCTGTGGTTTTGGAACTGTCCTGAAATGTAGTGGGCAATTACGAACATACACTGAATTGTGATATTTACAGCACAAATCTATTTTGATAATCCTTTGCCATATTTGTACTGAATTAAAAATGTTTTCCAATGATTATAATGCTGTTTTGGGGTTATATAGTCTTTCTTCCAGTAGTTTTCAAAGATACCATAACATTCAACCATTCTTGAACATTGCCAGTTTTATCTAGGAGATGCTTGGCCTCCCTTTCCAGAAATTTACAGAAAGTTCCTAACCATGCGTCCTTACAAGCGCACTGGACATGAAATGTTTTTGTCCATGTTTAAGTCATGGCACACACAAAGAGAAACAGGTTTTATATGAACATGTTTTTAAAGAAGATATTGTCCCATATGGACACCAGAATCTTGACTTAAAATTGCTCAGTTGTTGGTTGAATCTCAAGTTCAAATCCTTCTCCTAAAAGACTGATCTCTCTTTCTCTCTTTAGTTATTATCATGGATCTTTTTTTTTTTTAATCATCGCTCAGGGTATTGTGTCTTCCGACAGAGTTACCCTGAACATGGAAAATTCAATTATAAAATGTTCAAATGATAAATATAGAGATACAAAAATTGTCCTTTCTTAGCTTCATCTCCCCTTCATTTTTCTTCTAGTAATAATCGCTATTACTTTAGTTTGTTTCCTTTTGAACTTTTTCTCATGCATTTACAAACAGGTATGGATAGGTGCAAACGTGTGCATGTGTGATTTTAAATGATTTTTATTTTGAGGGCTGTATTTAATAAGTGGGATAATTTTTTTTCTGGTTCTCCATTTTCTCTTAAGTCTCCAAGAGAGATTTTCCTTTCTACATAATATGTTATTTCACAGGAGAGGAAATTAAAGTTTAAAGGTAAAGTGACTCAAAGGTCAAAGGCATGTGACCCAAGGTCACACAGTTACTAGTCCCGAAGATTTTTATGACAAATCTTCCTCCCTTATCAGTAAGGACAGGCTAAATTATCCTTCTGGTGACAATTAACCTATAAAAGCGCAGGGGCCTGTCACAATAAAGTTTTGTTTCTTACTTGGTGTCTATTCATCATAGATGGCTCTGTCTCTCTCTGCCATCTTCCCACCAGGACAAGAAGTATCCTCTGTTAAGTATTATAACAAAGGGGAAAAGCAGATGATAAACCATACCTGTACCATAAAGCTTCTGCACTAATCACTAATATTTACTGGCTCAAGCCAATTACAGAGCAGCCAGTAAACAGGACTGACCCTGAAATCAAGGGGGTGGGGAGTCCAATGGTCAGAAAAAAGTGGAACAATAATATTTGGCAAAAGACAATGAAATATGCACACATCCTTTCCCCTTTGTTTGAATTGATCAAGAATTTTGTTTCTTAGTCCATGTTTTTCTATCCTTGATTTTGAAGGCCACTTTTTGTGTTTACCAAAAAATGTTGTAAGCATGATTAACTCTTCAGGGACTAAAACGATGATTTTTACTCTCTCAATGAATGGAATTCAGCACTAACATCTCCACGCTGACTTGACTGCTGCTATTCTCCAGTATTTCAGTTATTTTTCTTACTTCATAAATCATACTTTCTTATTTTTTTTATTTTTATAGACAACATATATTGAGATTTATTGATTTCCACAAAATATTCTGCTAAGGTTTCCTTCTCTAATCACAGATTTTCTACATAAGATTATTTTTAGGCTTACAGAGTATATGCTTTAAAATATCTTTCAGGAAGGAGCTACTAGTGGTAAACTCTCTGGATTTCTCAGAAATTGCCTGTATGAAGGGAACAGAGTCATTTATTTGGTCTCCTGCAATGGTCATGCAGTCCCTCTGAGGATTTCTCTGCAGCCTGGGAAGAGAGGCATAATGAAACCACGCTAATAAACACTCTTAATTCAAGACTAAGTGTTTAATTACCATGAAGTCAAAACTAAGTCGGGTTATGCCAAATCAATTATTCTTGCTCATGAACACAGAATAAAATGTGAAAGTCAAGAAAGCGCTAAACACATTTGTGATTTTATTTTCACCCTCAGGAAACAAAACAGAAGGCTCCACAGTGAAGCTATGAGACAGATTGCTAATTTCATAATGATGGTCCCCGAGACTGAGCAGCATCTCTCTGCTTGTATAATTACTAATTCAAAACCACCCCCAAAAGAAAAACCTCTCAACAATGAGATAATGGGCTTGGGATGGCCAAGTGGAACATCTTGCCTAGATTTGTGAATTCCAATGTATATTACATCAAAAAATGAAGCTACGGCTTGAGAATTAATGCAGGAAGAAACTTAGTTCACATTTAAAGAAATAGGTAGTTGTTTCACCCCAATATTTAATATCAAGTTTAAAGAAATATTCTAGCTATTCTACCTTAAGACTGAGAATGATTTTCCCCCCAAATTAGAGATTTCAGGATACTGGTTGTACATATTAACAGCTCCTTGAAAAATCTCCAATAAATATGCAGGCCAACCTCTCCTGACTTTTTGCCATATGCAAAGGGATTAAATTTTACTCCTAGTATTTTACTGTATGTGGGTTGGTTTATTCTCTTTATAGGTTTTACAATGGAAAGAAAAACTTAACTAGCTTACACCTAAACAAAAAAGGAGATAGAGTAATTTTACCAAAAAAAATTACCAAAAAATATTTGGTAAATTAGAAATTATATACACTGTAAGGAAAGAAAGCATTGTGGTTATGAACTACATAGTCTTAAAAACTAACCCAGGAACTCCTTTTCCCAATGGTCCAAAGTCATAGTGGCTTCTATAATATAGCCCAAGATGGCAATTAAGATCAAATACCCCACCAGGAAGGCATCAGAGACTGAGGTCTTTTATTCCCAAGTCCATATTTAGTGGACTGGTATGAATGTTCAGAAGAATAAATGCCAAAGTAATCATTTCTACAGAACTGGAAGACTATCACTCGAGATGACTGAAGGCTGAGCCAAACAATTAAGTATGTATTATCACAAAGCAAAGTTTATGGTTTAAAATAAACAGATAAGTATAGGTAAGTATTAAATCAAGAATCTTAAGTAAAAACTAGTAATCCCAAAATTGAATTAGAAATATCAGCATGAACCTAACATATACATCCATTACTTTGGGGGATGTTCCTAATACAAAGAAATGCTAAATGTCTGAGGTGATGGATACCCTAATTATCCTTATTTGATTAATTAACATTGTATGCTTGTATCAAAACCTCACAAGTACCCTATAAAGATATATAACTATTATGTACAAAGTAAAAATGTAACTTTTGGAAAAGTCCACTGGAAAAGCTTGGGGGAAAATGATGACTGCAGCAGTGATTAACACCCCTAGGCCCTAGAATGTGGTATTTGATATCTTTCCCCACTAAAAATAAACCAACGCCTCATAAAGAAAAAGGTGATTATAAGGCTCGGAAAAGAAATACCCCAGATGCGGCTGGGATACCCTATCGTAATAGAAAATAATAAGGATATTAAAACTTCTTTGTGTCTTTTGTTGCCTCATCAAAAGGACTGAGGAGCAAACTGGAAGAGCCTTCTCCTGGCTAACAGTTGGGATAGTTGAGTCTCAATAAAAATAATTAATATGGTGGATTGGAATCGGTCAAGTATGACTTTACGAGTGTGTTTTTAAAATAAGTTTAGTGGGCTCTATAAGAATACAAGGGCAGCAACTAATTTTGTTTAAAATTGGTACACTGAGGGAAAGAAAAGCACCAATCCTTTTCTATAACCACAAAATACATTCAGATTTGGAGTAACAAATCAAATAGTTGAGGAAGAGGAAGTTTCTCTTTATAGGAGTATTTCAGCTTTAAAAAAAGGTAGAATAAATAATAAAATTAAAATATCCCCATTTCACAAAACTAGCAATATAATGAAATAACTAATCTGAAGAATCATTATCAATATTTTATCATATTATAAAATGAAAGAAAATAAGATATTAGTACCCTCTGACAGAAATACAAATAATATTCAAAAATCCTAATCTAATCAAAATTCTCGATCTACACATTTACAAGAAATGCAGGGAGCAAGGGAGCATGCCAAGCAACACCTCTGTGAGTCAAGGTAAATGGATTAATTTTAAAAAGGAGAAAGATAAGCAATTGGGAATAATGAACCAAAAAAAGTTTTAGATTATTCTAAGGAATTATTATTTATTTCTAGATGGCTCATAGTATTTTTATTATTGTGCTTTTAGGTTTTTCTTTCTTTGAGACATTTACTGACTTATTTAAAGATGATAAAATGTTATATTGGGAATTTGCTTCAAAATAACTCAATGGGGGTTGAGTGTCTGGTAAAACTGAAATAGGTAAGTGGGTCCCCAACTGTTAAAGGTGGGTGACAGGTGCATGGAGGGTCTCTTAAACTATTCTTGTAGATGCCTGTGTTTGGAACTATCTGTAATAGGAATGGTTTTTAATGGTAGCATTACAACAGAGTAAAAAGGACGCTTGATATTTGGTTATATTTTCCCAAGACTTAATGTAAAAGCAACAAATATTTGACAGAATGTCCAAATTACAACTTGAATAATTCAAACTCAGAAGTGATTAAGAGATCTACTTTATTCAATTGTTTAGGGAACAATTTTAAGCTTACCTCAATACTAACTATTCTGTCATTTCAAGTAGTCAACTGAGAGAAGTTCTGTTAAAAATATCGGCCCTTAATATTTATCTGAAAGGTATCGGCAGATAAAATGATCTTTGGCAGAACAGTGTTTTGTAGGAATTTGGGAAGAAGTTTTTAATTAGCTTAAAAGAGAGTTCCGGATAGTTGAGAAATATTTCTGATTTATACAAAAGGGAAAATTTCAGGATAGCAATTCCCAATTGAAAGAATAGTGCTACTAAACATAAGCTCTAAATCATCATAAAAGGAAGTTAAATGCTCAGTAAGGCAGAAAACAGTGCAATGAGAACATATAAAACAAACTATGAGGTGATGTGGTGGCTTTAACTTCAGAAGAATGTGAGAAAGAGCACAGAGACAGGAACATTTTGGTCACTCCCTGTGTCTGTAGAGAATGATAACTGTGAAGATGCTATCCCAGCTGTGAAGAAAGAGAAAGGAAGTACAACAGCTTAATGAGATAGGACGCGTCCAGTAATGTCCTACTGGTGAATACGGTCCCTTGCCAGTGATGTTTATATGGCAAGAGACCCTGATATAAATAAACACACTGACTAGTAAAATAAATACGAATAATATGCACATACCCAAGAGGTGAGGCTTTAGCTAAGCTCATCTGGAATCATTAAGACTGATGGTAATTTACTTTGCAGCTCAATTCACAATCACAAAGATATGGAAACAGCCCAAGTGCCCATCAACACATGAATGGATTAATAAATATGTATACTGTGGAATACTATTCAGCCATAAAAGATGGAGACTTTACATCTTTTGTACTAACCTGGATGGAGTTGAAAACATTCTCCTTAGTAAAATATCACCAGAACATTAAAGCAAGTATCCAATTTACTCAATGCTAATATGAAACCAGTATGTGAACAACTCCATGCCCACACGAGAGAAAAACACACTTAAATTCAAGTGGAGGGGACGAGGAAGGAGGAGGGGATTAGTAAGCTCTCTCCTGATGCTCACAGGGCAAGGGTAGATGGCACACCTCCTGGGTGAAGGGCTCAACGGAAACTTGTACTTTACCTAACAAACGCATAACAATGTAACCTAATCGTTCATGCTCTCATAGTCATCTGAAATTTAAAAAAAGACTAATGGTAATTTTCGAAAGATGTTCAGGAGGAAAGTTTTGGAAATGGATAGTCTATAGAAATGTGATATGGGCAAATCTTGCATCAACTAAAATATTTTTCCCCCAAAGAAATTCATAATTTTAGGATCAGATTAGTTGGAAATGCCAAAATATTGATTATTGCCAAATAAATGAAAAATCAAGTGCATAGGCTTTTTTTGTAGATGTTGCTGAATACAGAAGATACGTTCATGTAAGCTGAGCAGCAAGGAGAATTTCAGCCCCTTGACATGACTCTGTGCATTTCTTCGGGCAACAATAGACACAGCCGAGCATCCGGAATAGAGACACATGCACCTGCAGATAACAGCGCTGAACTATGAAAGGAAAACCTCTGTTAGTCACAGGAGGAGGCCAGGAGCCGTGGCTCACGCTTGTAACCCCAGCACTCTGGGAGGGCGAGGTGGGGGGATTGCTGGTGCTCAGCAGTTCAAGACCAGCCTGAGCAAGAAAGATATCTGCTCACTACTAAAACTAGAAAAACCATCTGGCCATGATGGGGGTGGCCTCTAGTCCCAGCTACTCAGAAGGCTGAGGCAAGAGGATCACTTGAGCCCAAGAGTTTGAGGCTGCTATGAGCTATTAAGATGCCACAGCACTCTACCCAGGGTGAGAGAGTGAGACTCTATCAAAAAAAAATTATAAGAAAAGAACTTTTCAATAATGTTTGATAAATTAGAGCTCAACATTCATAGATATTGATTCATAGATTCTAACTCTACCATTAGAATAGCTCACAGCGGTAATGGAAATACTAACCAGATACTCAAACTGAATGACTTTTATTAGAATGGTTGGGTAGAATGACTTCTGATGCAGATTGTGTTCTGTAAGAACATATAAATCTATTTATTTTGTCATTACATTCCAAGTATGTTATAGGAAAGCATTTTCTATATTAAAATTTGTTATGTATAATTTAGAAACAGATATGAAAACTTGAGTATTGAATTTAATGAAATAAAGCACAGGAAAAAGTTAAACAAAGGAAAGTTTAATCATTTAGGGTGAAAACCTTCTATTTATTAGTGGCATTAATAAACTCATGCATCAAGAAATATAAAACTAAACTTTAACTTCATTATCATTTCTCTGTATATAAAATATTTTCAAGTGTTACGTAGATTAAGATTTTTTAGATGTTCCATTATATTTTTGTATCTTGTATATAAAGTAATAATTTTATATATCTGATAAACTAAATTGAGAGACTGTCCTCCAGGGTTCCCCTTGTTTCTTTCCAATTTGTGAGGAAAGACAATGACTGCCTTTTTCTAGGCTGTTTTCTAATGATGTTTGTATTGAAAACAGTCGAGGAAGATAAAAATAGTGGAGCAAGGACAGGTTTGCTGACAGCCTGGAGAAGAAGAGGTTTTCTTACATATTTCAGGATTTTCTTCCTAAAAGGGGTCTGGGGGCAGGCATGGGTACTGCCCATTGTAAAAAATTAAGATTTCCTAAGCTTAGGATTCTTCTCCTTTCATGCGATTCACTGTACACACACACACACACACCATCCTGCTTCCTTTTGTCACTTTATAAGAACCATGGCTTGGTACAGGATGAGTGACACTTCTCTAAATGCTTGACACTCTGCCTACTGCTAATGTCATGAGTAATAAATGAACCTTTGTTTCTGATCCAGGAGTCTTGTGACTTCAAGCAGCATCTACGAAGTGTGGCAGACTAACTTGTTGACTTGCAGTTGGGTGAAATCTCAGACTCTTGACATTGCTGTATGTGTTTTAATGACTAGTGAAGTTTAATTGTAAAAGTATAAAATGGAATTGAAGAATGTATCTCACCTCTAATTCTTTGGAAGGTCTATTTTATTGTTGTTCCTGCAGACCGTGAATGAAGTTCTACAGCTACTTTACATGTGTTTCATCATTTCTGCTTTTACTTCTAAATTCTACCAGAAGTATTGCTTAAAAATAAAGCATAGATTTTTTGGGGGGGATGACTCCAGTGGGTAGGGCGCCAGCCCCATATACTGGGGGTGGCGGGTTCAAACCTGGCCCCAGCCAAACTGCAACAACAACAACAACAACAAATAGCCAGGTGTTGTGGCAAGCACCTGTAGTCCCAGCTACTCCGGAGGCTGAGGCAAGAGAATCGCCTAAACTCAAGAGCTGGAGGTTGCTGTGAGCTGTGATGCCAGGCACTCTACTGAGGGCAATAAAGTGAGACTCTGTCTCTACAAAAAAAAAAAAAACAAATCATAGAAAGGGCATATTCTGTCTGGAAGGTTTCTTATTTCATCAGGTACCAAGACTGGCACACCTCTTAGAAATTAACCTTCTTGAAACGAACTCAATAGCAGTTACAACACGTCAATTTTTCTATGCCTCACATTTTTTTTATAACAACGAAGGAATTATGATAATTCAAAAGACAAATTGCAATTGCATTCTGAAAGCTCGTGAGCAAATGTGACTCTTTTCTAAATGAAAAGCATTATAGATTGAAATTATTTTTTGATTTCAACACTCCTTCTCCTGAGGGAGCTTTTGTGTTCCTCTAAAGAAAATGCAATTTGTTCCCAGTGGAAAAGCAGCTCTCCCGTTCAGTACTTGATGATACAGGATGAGTGACACATCTTTCTACATTATATTTTCTTTCACACCTAACAGTTTATTGTTTTTATAATCCAACATCTTAGTCAGCCTCCAAGCAAGTATAGATTTTGCCATTCTCCAAAATTCTATTTAGAGCTACCATTTGCCACTATGGAATCTGCATTAAAATAAAATCATATAATGCTAAAATTAAGAAAGCTGAGGCAAAAGTGATAAAATGTAGGTGATTCCCAATTTTACTCTGAGGTAGCCTGAGAAATGAACCCAATTTTTTATATGAAAAATCAAATTCAAGAGTTGTCTCCTTGGTCTTGCTTAGACCCGTTCCTTTTCCATGGAAAATGCTTCTATGCACAAACTCCTGATTAAAGGACTTAGTTGTCGTTAGAACTAGAATCATTACACCTTTAAAGAGAAAGATTGATAGGATTTAATTTTTATGAAATTGGCCTAAAGAAAAAAATCCAGATGAATTTGTTTGCTTCATGTTATCAAACAATGAAATTTCTATTTTTCATGGCTTTGGATTTTTTTGTCTTGCTACTATGTTCAAAGCATGGTACTAAATTTTTTGCCACTGTCAGGAAAAAAGTACTAAATTTAATATACCATTAAAATATATACCTATCTCAAGGGCCTGCTCTAATTCTTTGTTTTTTTTTTCTAAATAGTTTTCTTTTTTTGTATTCTTGCCTATTTCCATGTTATTGTATTTTATTGATTTTTAAAAAGAACATTTAAAGCGTATTATTTTTCCCAGTTTATTATCACTGTAACTAAAATGTGTCTCTGGGTAGGGCACCAGCCACATATACCAAGGATGGTGAGTTCAAACCCGGGCCCGGCCAAACTACAACAAAGAAATAGCTGGGCATTGTAGTGGGCGCCTATAGTCTTAGCTACTTGGGAGGCTGAGGCAAGAGAATCGCCTAAGCCCAGGAGTTGGAGGTTGCTGTGAGCTGTATGATGCCACGGTACTCTACCAAAGGTGATAAAGTGAGACCCTGTCTCTACAAAAATAAAATAAAATAAACTGTGTCTCATATTCAATGGCATCTTGGATTTAATGAAATATGGATATCTTCTGCCGGTTGCACCCTCAACATCCACTTTTTACCAATAAAAATTCTCTCTGGCTTGCAGTCTGGGTAGAATGTGCTGTATCACCTGTTTCCCGACTTCTTGATAAGATCTTTGAATGGAAGGCTCCAGAAGCAGATCGAAGGAAAGAACTCAGAGCATGCATTCCCTTGGCATGAAAATAACAATATTCCTCTACCCTCTGCCACAGAGTTGGGCTCTCACAACTCCTCGCTCCTTCAGGCCTCCAAACTAGGAGCTGCTGATTGCTTCCAGCTGTTGCTAGATCCTAACTTCTTTGCAGACACTTGTATATTTCCTTAAACTTCCCACACCTTCCTAAATTGTCTCTATTTTTTTATTTTAAATATTTACTTGACAAATAAAAATCACATATATATATTCAAGGTATAAAACATGATTATTTTATTTACCTACACATTGTATACACAATCAAGTTAATGAACACACCCATCACCATCCATGCTGTACCTTAGATCCCTAGAACCAGTTCACCTTGATAGTATGCACCCTTTGATCAAATTGTTCCTGTATTTAGTTCTCTCTCATTACCTTTTTGAATGTGCTATTTCTTTCCTGATGGGCTCTTACCTAATAAAGTAATTTTATCAGAAGTGGCCTGGGGAAATAGCCAACAATAGGAAATTCTGGAATTTGGTTGTATATGTCTTTGACGGTCAAATGTGCTGTAGGAAAACGACACACTGGTCATATGTGGCCTGCACTTGTGATCGTGATTATTTGATTTACTGTCATGGCATAAGGTCACTCTGGTGGCAATGGTGATTACAAAATTATAGGGTGAGTTGACTACTCTGACTTCCCTCGAGAACATACACAAGGAAAATTTCTTATTGAAAGCTATGAAGCCAAAATTAAAGTTATGAGTGGAAAATCAGAAAGACTACATCAACTCTGAAGGAATAAATTATTTTTGTGATGCATTGCCAAATTCAATTTGCTAAAATTTTATTGAGAAAAAATTCATAATGGATATTAGTCTGTATTTTTCTTTTTTAGTTGGATCCTTCCATGGCATTGGAATTAGGGTAATATTGGCTTCATAGAAGGAGTTGGGGAGGATTCTTTCCTTCTCAATGGTACAGAATAACCTCTGCAGTATATGTACAAGTCAGTAATTGTCATATTATCCCCCTACTTAGGATAGCCATGAAATACAGTAATAAAAGAGTATTCTCTCAGGTAGAGGAATTTCATGGAGGACCTTTGGTTGCTGAGTTTAAAGGAGGAAAGAGATGCCCTGAGATATGAATCTACACTTACTCAAAGGCAACAAATCCTGTTGGCCAAGGATTTGTACAGGAGAATATTTGAATATAAGTACCACATAGAGTTTACTAGAAAGTCAGATTCATATATATCTACATCCGTCTATATCTATATATGTTTCTCCCTCTGAGTCCATATTCACATACAGTTCAGAGGATAGTCACTAGACATGGGGAGTGCTTTTCATGAGTTCAACAAGGCTAGTTTAAATACTGCAAACACCAAACGCAAAGGATGCTGTCAACCTTCTGTTATGGCCTCATTCCAGGTCAAAACCAACTGGACACTTCAAAGCATACTAATTACATCGAACTCCTTCCACCATAGAGAATCTGAATTTGTCTTCCTGGGAAGAGATACGTATTACATAATTACACCATCTTCTCTTCCCACAAAATTTACAACAGCATCACCATTTCCAGACTTACACAATTTCTTGATGTTCTACGGCAATATTACCCCTAAACAAGGAATTTATTTTATAGTGATAGAAGTATCGCATGGGCTTATGAATATTCTATTCACTGGTTTTACACATGCACCAATGCCAGTGTCAGCATTGTTCATTGATGGAACAATTGAATGGCCTATTTGTTATCTGTCAATTAGGAAACAGCATTGAAAAGTTGAGGCATTGTCCAAAAGAACATGGAAAAAGCCTTATTTGGCAAACAATATCTGCACTATTTTCCTAAAGCCCGAGTGCATTGATCTGGGAACAGAGATCAATAGGGTAGAGGTATGAATGGCTCATCCCTCTAAAAGAACTTTTTACTTCTACACTTACCACCTTGGGCTCTGTGGGTTTGGAGTACTTATTCCTCAAGAGAGAAATGTTTCCACAAGGGAGCACAACTTAATGGTTTCATTAAATTATAACTGAAAGTATATCATCTATTAGTTTTATCTTGCTATTGTGACAACACAAAATTTATCATCTTTTTGTTCTGTAGGTTATAAGTTAAAAATCTCATTGGGCTACAATCAAGAACCTGGTAAGGAGAAACACCTCTACAGAAGCTGTACGGGAGAATTTTTTTCTTGACTTTCATAATTTCTAGAGGCCACACACATTCCCTCACTCAGCGTTCTCCTCCTCTATTTTCAAAGTCAGCAAGGCCATGTCTCTCTAGCCACTCATTCACAGTCACATCTTCCTTATCTCTCCTTTTCTGCCTCCTTCTTCCACTTTTAGAACCCTGTGATTACAATGGCCTCTCCTCGATAATCTGAGATATTCGTCCTTTTATAAAGTCAGCTGATTAGCAACTTGAGTTGCACTGGCAACCTTTGCCACTTAAACTAACATATTTAAAGATTCTTGAGATTAGGAGGTAATCTTTGGGGGTGGCATTATTCTGCCAATACAGGGTACTGGGGATATCGGACACTCCCCACGCTGCTAAGGCAATCCACAGAAATGAAGGTCATTTAGCTAGAAATGGTGATTAATCCTTTTTGTCAAAGGGAAATTGCACGACAGACACAAAGATTACTATCTCTGAAATCCAGAGGATTTGCTAGGTCACCTTGTTGTACTTCCAGACTCTGTGGATAAGAGAGAATTGCAACAATTAATAAATGCGAGACCCCTGAGGACTTGGATACCCTGATCGTAAAAATTTCAATCATTTCACCAGAATAAAGATCCAACCAGCAACATGCTGGCAGAAGGCAAGAGAAACAGAATATACTGTGGAAGAAAAAGTTATTATTATTATTATTATCATTATTATTATTATTATTATTATTTTGCTT
This sequence comes from Perodicticus potto, assembly GCA_963574655.1. NCBI lineage: Eukaryota > Metazoa > Chordata > Mammalia > Primates > Lorisidae > Perodicticus > Perodicticus potto. Next base: position 24,162 of record CAUYRH010047270.1, read on the forward strand.
AGGCTTTGAAACCAACTACATAAAAGGGGACTATAGCCATGTTTCATGTGAATTGATAATTTACCTCTCCATTTTTTCCCTATCATATCAGAAGTTCACAGGTAACCTGAATACATTAATTTAAGTAAAAGGTGAGATTAAGATCACAATGTGATGGGATGATGATGTTTTCCCTTTGTTAGATAAGAACAGTGGCTAATGGGCAAAAGCACTGAGTGACACACGGGACAAGCTGTATGTTTAATCGCATAAGCCAACCCACATGAACCTGTATTTGATCCATTTTCTTCTCTTTCTTTCTTTGGTTAGTGATCTTTCCTTTGCTCTAGTTCTTGCTCTTTTGCCGGTTCCCCTCCATCTCTCTCCAGGTGACCCCATGAAATAATGTACCACAATGTTTTTATTTGATACAAAATATGTGAAGGAAAAGTAAAGACTTTTCTTTTTACGTGAAAAGTGGAATATGATCGTTAAGGTAAGGATGAGGAATCATCTACCTTAGTAGATGAGTCCTGTATTTGCGATCATGAAGCAAAGTTATAGGAATTCTGCAACTGTCAAGAAAGACTAAATCCTCTCCATAATCTGCTTATCCTACTGACTACAACTCAAGCTTCTGGACAAAATTAAAAAAGCAACCAACTACCTGAGTATTCTGAAAAATTGACAATAATAGGCAGATTGAGGAGGGGCATCAGTGCTTGAAGAACAGGGCAAAGTTTCTGGGTTTTTTTCCTTTTATCCCAGCTTTAACCTAGAGAGGATCCCTGTACAGTCTCCTGTGCAGTGGGACAAGGGAGCCAAAACATGGAGGGACATCCTGACTTTCTCCGTGTAGAAGACAGGACAAGGTTGCTGGGAGCCAGAGTATATTATATGGGAGGAAGTTTTTAGGCACTATCCCAAAGACGATGACTCAATGGTGTTAACAGGCACAAACGCACCTAAAACCCTGACAGAAAATCCATCTTTCTGACCAGAGAAAGAGGATTCTTTGGTCCAAAGAGGACAGGTGCGATTTTGTATATTTTTCCCCTCTTTGCTCTTTCTACTTTGCCCCAAAGAAGTCTCATCAAGACAGAACTATGTGAACAGAATGGATTGCTGAATCTCTGAGAATAATCCCATTTTTCTAGACAGAGGTCTGGGAAAAGAAGAACCTGCGATCCAGAGAGTAAGAGGGAAGATACAAAGAAGAATAAGCCAGTGAAGGGGCTGTCCCAACGTGCTCTGAACTGACATTAGCTCTAAGATATGAACATATCAACATACTTAATGTATCAGAGCAAGGGCTTTGATAACTGAACTGACATGAAACTACTTCCCAGAAGAAGTTAGAAGAGACTAAACTTTTAATCTAAACATAATGTGACAATTGCCTCCAAAAAATAACACAGTATTCTCTCAAAATGTTTAACAAGATTCACATTCTTGAAATTAATATTCAAAATGTCCAGGATATAATTTAAAATTATTCAACAACAAAGAAAAAGGAAATATGACTAATTCTGGGAGGAAAGAATAGTCAATAGATCCCAAACTCAAGAAGATCTAGATTTTGTAATTTTCAGACAAAACTTTAAATCAGCTATTATATTTATGTTCCATGGCATAAAAATGAATACATTAAATGGATAGAAAGATGGAAGTCCTCAGGAGATAAATAGGAATTTTTAAAGCCAAATGAAAGATTAGAACTATATCTCTATAAAACAACAGAAAAATAAAATAAAACTTTACTGGATGTATTAAGCATCCCCTATCTATCCACTATATAGTCAATATGATGGAAGAAAGGGTTAGTAGATCCTAAAATAGGTCAATAGAAATTATCCAATCTGAAAAGCAAATTTAAAAAATGATATTTTTTAAGTGGGAACAGAAACTCAGAGAACTATGGGACAATAATAGAAGGTCTTATATTTGTGACATCAAAATCCTGAAGAGAGAGAAAAAAAAGCTACCAGAAAGTATTTGCAAAATTTGGTAAAAGACATAAATATACAAACTCAAAAATTTGGTAGATTCCAAACAGGATTAATTCAAAAAGAAAGAAAGAAAGAAAAGAAAAGGGGATGCTCACCCCACCATATAATAATCAACTTGCTGAAAACCAAATGAAAACTTAAGCCAGAGAAGGGAGTATATTACATTAAGGGACACAGAGTCCAGGAGATGGTGGGAAAGCGTCTTTAGCTTTCCAAATTAAGGAAATGTCAACTAAGAATTTTATATTTAGTGAAAATATCTTTCAGAGAGGATGACATAATGAAGACATTCTCACATAAAGAACTAAGAGAATGTGTCACCAGTAGAACTCTATGAAAGAAACACTAAGGCCATTTCTCTAGGCTGAAGAGATGGATACAGAGAGAAACTTGGAGACTCAGGTAGAAGGAAGCCCAACAGAAATGGGAAACATCTAAGTATATACAATAATTACTTTTCCTCCTTTAGGTCTATGAAATAAATCAATTTTCTGGTAAAAACAAAATTAAACAAACAAAAAAGGTCCAGGTCCAGATAACTTCTGGTGAATTCTAGCCAATGTTTAAGAAAAAAATAGTACCGCATTTAAACAGTATCATCCAAGAAATCACGTAATAGGTGTTAATACTTCCCAACTCACTTTACAAGACCAGAGTAATGATAATACCAAAAATGGACAGAGACATTACAAGACATAAAAATTATTGACTAACATCCCTTAAGAACATAGACTCAACAATTCTTAATAAAATATTAGCAAACAAAATCCATCAATATTAATAAAAGAATAATACATCACAACCAAGTATAATTTATGCCAAGCATACAAAGCTGATGAAATATTTGAAAATCAATCAATGTTATCTACTATGTTAATAATTTAAAGAAGAAAAATCACATCATTATATTGATTGGTGCTGAAAATTTTGGCAAAATTCAATATCCTTTCATGATGAAAAGTCAGCTGCAAAAAAAAAACAATTACTAACGTTCTTCTCAATAGTAAAAACAAAACCAAACAACAAAAACATTGTTGGGAACAAGCAAGAATGCCCTCACCCAGTTTCCCTATGTAACATTATACTGGAATTTCTAATCAATAGAGTAAGGTACAAAAAAAAAAATAGTATAGTCACAAAGATTGGAAAGGGAGAAATAAAATTCTCTTTATTCTGGCTCCTAAATAATAAATAACTTAGCAAAGCCACAGGATATAAGGGCATATACAAAAGTCAATTATATTTCCATGCTCTGGCAATGAAATTTGGAATTAAAAAAATATTCCACTTAAAATAGCATAAAAATAAAATATTTAGGAGTAAATTTAACAAAATAAGTATAGAATTTGTATGTTGAAACTATGAAATAATGATGAAAGATACCAAGGAAGACAGAAATAATTAATAGATATATATTAATAGATATATACATACATATATATCTTCCAATGTATATACCTTGGAAGATTCGTGGTTTGTTTTTTTTTAATTAAATCATAGCTGTGTACATTTATGCAATCATGGGGTACAATGTGCTGGTTTTATATACAATTTGAAATAGTTTCATCAAACTTTTCAACATAGCCTTCACAGCATTTTCTTAGTGATTATGTTAAGACATTTATATTCTACATTTAGTAAATTTCACATGTACCCTTGTAAGATGCACTGTAGGTGTGGTCCCACTGATTACATTCCCTTCACCCATCCTGCCCCCTCCACTCCTCTCCCTCTCCCCATATTCTTGGGCTATGATTGGGTATAGCCTTCATATGAAAGCCATAGATTAGTTTCATAGTAGGTCTGAGTACATTGGATACTTTTTCTTCCATTCTTGAGCTACTTTGCTAAGAAGAATATGTTCCAGTTCCATCCATGTTAAACATGAAAGAGGTAAAGTCTTCATCTTTCTTTAAGGCTGCATAATATTCCACGGTGTACATATACCACAATTTATTAATCCATTTGTGGATCGATGGGCACTTGGGCTTCTTCATGACTTAGCAATTATGAATTGGGCTGCAATAAACATTCTGGTACAAGTATCATTGTTACAAAGTGATTTTTGGTCTTCTGGATATATACCTAGTAGAGGAATTGTAGGATCAAATGGCAGGTCTATTTTCAGATCCCTAAGTGTTCTCCAAACATCTTTCCAAAAGGAAGATTTGTGTTTTAAGATGTCAGTTCTCCCCATATTTTCCTATAGATTCATTCCAAATTCCTGCATTTCAAATTCATTCCAAATTCTTTTGTACATATTGGCAAACTGATTCTCGCAATCATATGGAAAGGCTAGGAAGCTAGAATAATAAAATAAATCAAATCAAAAAATAAATTTTGACAATGAACAAAGTGAGAGGATTCTAGCACATGATTCTAAGTCTTACATTAAAACCGTAGCAATAAAAATAATTTGATTCTGGTGTTAGGAAAGAGAATTTGATCCATGAAACAATAAAAGGTCCAGAGATAGACTCATTTCAATATGGTCAACTGATTTTTACATCTTTATTGAGATATAATTCACCCATCACATAATTCACTGATTTAAAATGTACATATCAACAATTTTCAGAATATACTCAGAGTTGTGTAACCACCACCACAATCGATTTTAGAATATGTTCCTCTCCCAACAAAGAAAGTAAGTGCTTTTTAATAGTCTTGTTTCATTTCCCCCTGGTCCTCTGAGCATTATGCAATCATTACTCTCTCTTTCTCTATGTAAAGAGAGAGTATTCTGGTCTATTAGTAGCCTATTCTGGACATTTCAGATGAATCAGATAATATAGTATGTTGCTTTGTGTGACTGATTTTGTTCATTTAGCATAATGTTTTCAAGTTTTGCCCATGCTGGAATGTGGTTCAGAACTTCAGTTTTTCCATAGGAAGTTAATATTCCACTGTGTGGATATACGACCTTTTATTTGTTCACTCAGCAGGTGTCAGACATGTGGGTTGTTTCCACTTTCTGGCTACTGAATGGATAAGTGAATAATGCTGCTATGAACATTCGGATATGAGTGTTTGGTGTTTACATATGTTTTCATTTCTCTTGGGTATATATCTAACAGTGGAATTACTGAGCCATACAGTAACTCTGTGTTTAATATTTAGAAAATTGTCAAATGGTTTCCTAAAGAAACCAAACCATCTTACGTTCCCAAACAGCAACATTTCTTCATACTCTCGCCAATACTCATCTGTCTTTTATTCTGGCTATCCTAGCAGGCTGAAGGAGTATTTTATTGTGACAATCAATTGATTTTTGACAAAAGTATGAGAGCAAATCAATTTAAAAAACCCACATATGTTTGCACACACACGTACACATAAAAACGTATGTATACATTGACCTCATAAAGCCTTCAGCTCAGCCTCTGTTATGGATGCTGATTAAGGTAGCTTTAATTACTGCACATATTTTGCCTGAAAATAACTGTAGAAACCCAGAAAAGAGGCAAAGGATAAAAAGGATTGCAAACTCAGAGCAAGCCGTCAAGATAAATGAAGAAAAAAAGGGGGAATTAACAACAGAGGGCATATTATTTTCATGTGGCCGAGATAGACCACGTCCTGGGCCATAAGACATGTCTCAATAAATGTAAAAGCTTTCAAAAAAATGGATGTGTCCAAGTTGTCTGGACATTTTACCCATTTGAGGTGTAGGTATAATGTCCTGTCTGCATCAGGAACTCATTAAAATAGAAACAAAAGGAAATGAAGCCTCTGTACTGATGCCGAGAATCCAGAAAACAAAATACACTCAAGACTGTATCAAGTTAAGGGCTTTCTATCAGTCAGGTCATCTCAAAATACCCAGCAGAATTACTCAGATTTATTAGTATACACTGATACAATTTCCCTTATTCTTTACAGTTAACCCTGACTAAAATTGGCAAGATCCCTTTTAATGAAAAATCCTACAACGATCCAGTATAAGTTAGCACTTCTTTTCACTGTCAGAAAGAAAAATAAGAAAAAAGATGTAGCATCACTGAGCAATTCATCTGAACATAACCACCACTCACTTTTTTCTGTACATGTGTCAGTCCTAATCACTATTATTTTCACAGAACTTTGCAAATATTTGTATTTTTACGTTTACTCTATATCATTTTAATTATTTGTCATAGTTAATCTGTCTCCCTCATATTTGACTTAAGGGTAGCAGCTGTATCATTCCATACACACAACTCAATATGTAGCACAATGCCTGAAAAATACCATAAATATACAGAAAATAAAGAATGATCTATAGTGTCTGCTTTACATACCTAAGCTACTTTCCATCTATGATAATAATAATAATAATGGCAATCTCCATATAAATCTTGAGTACTGACCATGAACTGTTCTAAAGTATTATATAAAACATTAACACATTTCATCATTACAACTACACTGTGAGATTGATTTTGTAGTCTTTTTTTTTCCAAATTACTTGCAAATGTTTGAAAAAACAGTCATTTACTTTTACTTGTTCATAGAGAGATAAGGCAGGCAGGAAGTTTGCTCTTCCCCCCCCCCCTTTTCTTTGGTAAGAGTCTTAGCATGTTGGAGCTACTATAACAAAATGGCACAGACTGGCTGTTGTATACAACAAACACTTATTTTTGAGGCAAGGACATCTAAGATGAAAGTCATAATAGAGAACCAAGAGATGAACCCTGATACTTATTGTCATTTGATCTTTGACAAGCTTATCAACAACAGTCAGTGGGGAAAAGACTCCCTATCTAACAAATGGTGCTGGGTGAACTGGATGGCAACCTGTAGAAGACTGAAACCAGACCTCCACCTTTCACCATTAACAAAAATTGATCCTCACTGGATAAAAGATTTAAACTTAAGGCATGAAACTATAAAAATCCTAGAAGCGAGCATAGGGAAAACACTTGAAGAAATCAGCCTGGGAGAATATTATATGAGGAGGACCTCCCTGGGCAATTGAAACAACACCAAAAATACATTACTGGGATCTGATAAAACTAAAAAGCTTCTGCACAGCCAAGAGCACAGTAAGTAAAGCAAACAGACAACCTTCAGAATGGGAGAAGATTCTTTTGGGTTATGCTTCCGACAAAGATCTGATAAATAGCATCCACAGAGAACTCAATCTAATCAACATGAAAAGAACAAATAGTCTCATTTTTATGTCAGCAAGAGACTTGAACAGAAACTTCTCTGAAGAGGACAGGTGGGTGGCCTATAAACACATGAAAAATGCTCATTATCTTTAATCATGAGAGAAATGCAAGTCAAAACCACTTTGAGATATCATTTAACTCCAGTAAGATTAGCCCACATCACAAAATCCCAAAACCAGAGATGTTGGCATGGACGCAGAGAGAAGAGAACACTTCTGCACTGCTGGTGGGAATGTAAGCTAATACAACCTTTTTGGAAAGGAGTTTGGAGAATACTCAAGGAACTAAAAGTAGATGTACCATTTGATCCTGTAATTCCTCTACTAGGTATATTCCCAGATGATCAAAAATTATTTTACAACAAAGACATTTGCACCAGAATGTTTATTGCAGCCCAATTCATAACAGCCAAGACATGGAAACAGCTCAAGTGCCCATTAACCCATGAATGGATTAACAAATTGTGGTATATGTACACAACAGAATACTATGCAGCCATAAAAAGATGGAGACTTTACATCTTTTATGTTTACCTGGATGGAGCTAGAAGATATTCTTCCTAGTAAAGTATTTCAAGAATGGGGGAAAAATTATCCAATGTATTCGATACTACTATTAAATCAACATATAATCACCTACACATTCATAGGAATGGTAAAACATAACTATAGTCCAGAAAGTAGAAGGGAAGAGGAGAGAGAGGGGTGGGGAGGGGGAGGCAGGGAGGGTATTTTGGGGAACCTCACCTATTGTGCATAATGCAATGGTACATTTCAAAACTGTTAAGATAAGAGTATAATTGTCCTACCACAACAAATAAGCAAGGTGATAGATGTGTTAATCAGTTCGATGTAAGCATGTCACATTTACATCAAATCAGTACATTGAACCCCATAAACGCATCAATGTCATTATGCATCAAGTTATGATTTAATAGAAAGAAAGAAAGAAGGAAGGATGGAAGGAAGAAAGGAAGGAAGGAAGGAAGGAGGGAGGGAGGGAGGGAGGGAGGGAGGAAGGAAGGAAGGAAGGAAGGAAGGAAGGAAGGAAGGAAGTCAGTCCTGGCATATTTGGTGTCTCACGACGGCCTGTTTCTGGTTCACAGGTGTCAGGAGGGAGACAGGAGCTCACTGCAGTCCCTTATAAGAGCACTAGCTTCACTGAAGAGGCTCCCACCTCATGACTTAATCACCCCCCGAAGAACTCTTCCTAGGCCAGATCACACTGGGGATTGGGACCTCACTGTAAAAATTTGGGATGGGGGACACAAGAATTCAGCCCATAACAACAAGTATCCCTGTGGAGAAAAATAAATACATGGACATGATAGTCCTCCTGTGATGCCATTTTGACTACCTTCTTCCTCCCTGTAGCTAAAAGTACTAGCAGACCCATAGTCCTAAGAAAGGCAGCCTCTCATCGGGAATCATCAGCAGGAGCTGATTCCAGAACAAACATATTGTCGAGCCATAGTTAACAAATTGGCTCTTAGATTTGTTCAGATTTCAGATGTGTGAGGGCACTGTCTAAATTAGACTTTAGAAACAAATTAATTGGTAAAATAGGCCCAAATGCTCTGTACAAACACTAAAAGTATTTGCATGTTGGATTTCCTACAGCGCACATAGAAGAGATTTGGTCTCACTACTGTTGCAATAGAGACCTAAGTTAGAACTGGGCTCTTGCTCCTGGTCCACTGCTCTCCTGATAGCATCTTCCTTTTGCTGTTTACCTGGTGCAAAAGCTGTTGTATGTTCAGCATTCAGATATAATCCTGATACAAAATACTGTATAAGGATGTTTTATACTTAACTAGTGAAAACTTCTGCTGTACTCATCTCTCATGTGTATATATTTTTATGCCTTTTAGACTTTCCCTGTGTAACTGTATGTACAATCTAACACCAAAAATCCATTGACTGCTAAAAGAAGAAATTTCTGATCTGCTGAGATTGAGGGGTGGATTCTACAACATAAAGCTATCTTTTCTGAACTAGAAGAGAATTTACCTTCAGAAGAAGATGATCATAAATGAGTCAGAAAAAATAACTTAGAACCACTCTAAGCAATTTACCTTTATCTGTTCCAACATCAGTTCTGATCACTTCTTCTAAGCAACTAATCGTCAGGATGTCTCTTGAATCTAATAAAGCATTTGATACAATGACACGAAGTATGAGATATAATTCAACATTTTTTAGGAAAAAGTTTAAAGAGATAAAGCAAGTCTGGTGATGGCTATTCTCTTTACTTTTACAAGGGAAAATTTGTATAAAAGAGTATTAGAGATGAATCCTCAAAAAGACATTCCTGAAATAAAACTGATGTGGAGGAAAATTGTGATATAGTATTTATTTTTATTAGCATGAAATAATGAAACTTATGGTGATGGATAAAAAGCAATACAGTTTTTTACATAGTAAAAAATAGTATATAGGATAAAATTCTCCAGTTATTTTACTACTGTCTATGACATATACTGTAGGGAATATATAAATCCTTTGCCTTTTATTGACCTAGATAAAATATACTTCACGTCATTTATCAATTGATTTTATAATTATTTCATATCTCGATAGAGTGGATGGGTAGCTATTCTGGTGACTGAGAATGATTTATTCCCTTTTTAAGCAAATGGATTGACATACTCTCATACTCAAAGTAGCCCTGGCCTTGGAAGAAGAAAGATTAGAAGAGCCAACAAATATTTATGAAGACCTTGATATGTAACCCATTGAAGATACATGTGTGGGCAAGATGGGCCATGTGCCCTTAAAGAATTAACATTCCAGTGATTTGTGTTCTGCCTTTTGCCCCTAACAAATTCTGTGACCTAAGGGAAATAGTTTAATTTCATTCAGACTCAGTTTCTTATCTTAAAAAACGTTAATCCTGGCTATCTTACAGAATAGTAGTAATTAAATATGCTATGATATTGGAACCCATTAAAACTACTTTTACTTTCTGTTTTGCAGATAATTCTTTCTAAGTTTTACTAGCATGAAGATGCACTTTGAATCTTAGTACTTACTGAATTGACCTGGTCCAACAAAGTTGAGAAGGTATGTTTTTCTCAGACACTGAACAAATTATGAGACTTTGCTTAGAGTAATAAATAAATTGCTATTTCTTAAATTTATTTAATTAAAGGTAATAAGTACAAACATGGTAAACATCAGAAAATTAGACTTTATCTTTATGCTCAGCCATCAATGTCTTATTTTTCTAAACAAGTAATTAGACGCTTTTGTGACTTTATTCAGTTACAAAGAGGGGAACTGTAAGCTTGATGTGAAGTCAATTACCATATTATCTAGGCTATTAAAACCAGATCCTCAAGGGAAATTTCTTTATTGAAAAATTATATGAATGCTTTCTTTTTCATTTGTTTGAAAGTATTGAGAAATTTATTTGGTATTTGAATATAGATAATTGTGTTCTTTAACCACTGATTTCTGTTGGCATGTCCAAAATAATTTTTTTCTCATAAATAGTACCAAAAATATAGAAGAATGAAATAATAAAAGTTAACCAAATGTTTCCTTAAATATTGTCAAATATATGATCATGTATCCAAGTGATTAAAGTTTTTAGATTTAGTCTCAATTCATTTCAATTAAATCTCATTTTATATTAAGTAACACTAAGATTTTTCTAGATATCAATGGAAAAGTATTACATTTTGCTCATCAAACCAAGGCAATCTTCTACTTTTTATAAATATTCAAAAATTTTTTTTCTTTTTTTGTAGAGACAGAGTCTCACTTTATCACCCTTGGTAGAGTGCCATGGAGTCACAGCTCACAGCAACCTCCAACTCCTGGGTTTGGGTGAATCTCCTGCCTCAGCCTCCAGAGTAGCTGGGACTACAGGCGCCCACCACAACGCCTAGCTATTTTTTGATGCAGTTTGAGTTTGGCCGGGGCGGGGTTTGAACCCACCACCCTCAGTAAATGGGGCCGGTGCCCTACTCGCTGAGCTGCATGAGGTTGAAACATGAGTTGTGCTTTTTCATTTTCTATAAACATAGTATAGACATATGCATATTTCTCATTTAATTCTGATTCACACAGTATAAAATTACAAAGAAATGTATACTTCAGAACTTGACTATGAGAAACAGAATTTCAAAAATACTGGTGCATTAACAAAAAGATAGTCATTTGTAGCATTGGTAATAATGGTGAAAATATTGAAACAGCCTAAGTCTCCATCAATAACTGAGATTCTAATACATTATGGATAGCAACATTATGAAATATTGTATGAAAACCTCTTTTCTTTCTAAAGCCTATGTGTATACCTGTATATTTTCCCTTCTGTTTTCTTTAAGGTTTAGTGAGGGATAATTTCTGTATAACAAGTAACTCCTACATAATGTATCTACTCTGATACATATCCACATATACCCATAATGCCATCACCACAATCAAAGTACCAAACATATCCATCACCTAAAATATTCTTGGGTTTTAGAGTGTTTTGTTTGTGCTAAGAACGATTACGGTCAATTCTTTTAAAATTCTGAAGTTCACAGCATTCATTTTTTACTATAGGGACCGCGTTGTACAGCAGATCTCCAAAGCTGACTCATCTTACAAAACAAAAACTTTTTATCCACTGAGCAACAATTCTCCCTCCTCCCTCTTCCCAGCCCTGCACAGCCACCATTCTATTTTCTGCTTCTGCGTGTTTGACTGTTGTAGATGCCTCTGTACGTGGATTGATGCAGTGTTTGTCCTCCTGTTACTGGTTCATTTCACTTAGCATAATGTCTTCTAGGCACATTGATATTGTTGCAAATGGTACGACTTCCTTCTTCTTTAAGGTTAATAATATTTCATTGCATGTATATGCAATATCCTTCTGTCTGTCATTTCCCCATCTTGGCTATTGTGAATAATTCTCCAATGAATGCAAGGGGTGCAGCTATCTCTTTGAGAACCTAATTTTAATTCTTTTGGATATACACCAAGGACTGGGATTGCTATAATTCTATTTTAATTTGTTGAGGAACACCCATGTTATTTTCTGCAGTGGCTTCACCAGTCTACATTCCCGCCAACAGCAAACGAGGGTTTCCTTCCTTAGTCTATACCCCTGCAAGTGCTTGTTAACATTTGTCATTTTTTTTTAATTTTCAAATTCCTATGAGGCTACAAATAGGCCTTCTATTAGGTCAATGTAACCTCAAATTAGGTTACTTTGTGCATTGTTTATGTTTCTTAGATAAAGTTCAAGTTGTAGTTGAAAATAATTAGGTTACATTATTTGTGTTTCTTAGGTAAAGTTCAAGTTGTAGTTAAGCCCTTCACCCAGGAGATGTGCTGTGCACCTGACATCATGCACTTTAGCTGAGAGCTTACCCACCCCCCTTCCTTTTCCCTTTCCATCCTCCCCCTTCCTTCCCTTTGAATTCAATTCTATTTTTCTCTCATGTGGCCATGTAGTTATTTATCTATTGTTTTCACATTAGCCTGGAGACTTTACATCTTTTGTATTTACCTGGATGGAGTTGAAGTACATTCTTCTTAGTAACGTATCACGAGGATGGAAAAGCAGGTATCCAATGTACTCAACATTAATATGAAATGCTTGTCATTTGATAGTAGCCATGGTAACTAGTGTGAGGTGATGTCCCATTGTGGTTTTGATCTGCTTTCTCTAAACAGTTACTGATGTTGAACACCTTTTCATGTATATGGTGGCTATTTGTATGTCTTCTTGGGAGAAATGTCATCTATTTTAAACTGTCATAACATTGTTGTTAAACATCAAATCATAGCTTTTCAACTTTATTCACCACCTAATTATGAGTTTTTTCGTTTCTTACATTTAGATTTCACAAAAAATGGATTTTTAAATTATTTCACAACGTACATTGTTTATAAGCATATTGACTACCTGACACATAAGTTGTTATGACCATTACAGAACATTAAAGAAACAAACTTTCAAGGAAAGAGAATATTGCAGAATGATAAACTTACTGTTACCTAAATTTTCTAAGGAGAGAGCTATACATACAGATGTGTAGTATTGTATTAAGTTTTCCAATTAAAAAGAGAAAATCTTCAGTCATAAAAATGTGGAGGGCTAATTGAAGTCCAATAGGATCATTATCACAATTAAATGGTATTTGAATATACATAATTGTGTTCTTTAACCACTAATATCTGTTGGCATGTCCAAAGTAGACTCTAAGGGCTGAATGTCATAGCTGACACCTGTAATCTCAGCAATCTGGGAAGCCTAGCGGGAGGGTCTCTTGAGCTCAAGAATTTGAGACTAGCCTGAGCAAGAGCGAGACCCCCATCTCTACTAAAAATAGAAAGATTAGCTGGGCATTGTGGCCAGAATCTCAAGTCCAGCTGCTCAGGAGGCTGAGGCAGGAGGATCCTTTGAACCCAGAAGTTTGAGGTTGCTGTGAACTAGGCTGATTCCAGGGCACTGTAACATGGGGCAACATAGTGAGACTATTTAAAAAAAAATAGACTTTAAGGATTCATATCAAGCTGCTAATCATGTTTATCTCTGAGTCAGGCAATATACGATTGATTAGGAGTGGAATAAAAAGACTAGAACAGGAATGACAAAATGCTTTTATATTTTTTCCTATTTATTATTTTACAATGATTGCCTATATGATGAAAAACAAAACCAGAATTAAAAAGAAATATGTGCATAACAAACCAAAAGTGGAGCAGAGAGGGGAGAATGTCCTCCAGCCAGTAGAGAAATCCTTCTCATATAGGACAGGATCACGGGACTAATCTCCGTGGAAATGGAAGCCTGATGATGCTTTTTGCATAATAACATACACAAGGTTGAAAAGCAGCCTGTTTTTTTAAGCATATGTGCCTTGCATCAGAAATCAGGAGAACAATTGAAATGAAGGGGAGAACTGGAGTAGGATCATGATAGAAAACTATCAAAAATAAGGAAGTAAATGAAGAAAAATGAAGAGTATCGAACAGGACCGTGTTACCTGAAGTCCAGCATGGCGGAATGAGGGGAGACTCACCAGGCAGAAGGTAGTTCAAATCATCCCTGGCTGTGGCTGCACTTCAGATGGGCCGGGCAGGGAGAGAGGCTTGAGGACGTCTGCTTTGTTACACGCAGCATCCTTTCAGTCTCCAGTCTATTTGTGGATAAAGAACTGCAAGTTATAATTACTGCATTGAGTAAAGCTGCAGACCCAGTGACTGATTACCCAGCACTCCTGGAGTCTCTCCGCGCCCCCAACGAAACAAGACACACCTGACAGTGTGGCTCTGAGGTTCAAAGGACACGAGGCTTGTGAAAGTACTCGGGAAGTTACAAATTGCCATATGTAATTTATTTTTTAAAAGGAAAATGAAGTGCATGAGAGGTCAATATAAAATACGGTAGAAATCTAAAAAACATAAGGGTCTGAGGGCAACATGAAATCCTATATAAAATTTTTGTTTTCTCTCTTAGGCTTGCAAATTAATTTTTTCACAATGTGTGAATCTTCAAACCAAAAATCGTAGAATAGTTGAAAAAATTTAATTGTAATAATGATCCTATTGGCCTTCAATTAGCCCTCCACATGTTTATGACTGAAGATTTTCTCTTTTTAATTGGAAAATATAATACAAATTACTGAAGGATTTACCCCTAATATTTGATTATATACCCAGAAATTTTCTTCACAGATTTCCCCTTACTTTCTGTATCATAATGTCCTTAGATTATCAAAAATTTTCAGGGAGTTTTGTGGTATTCAATATCACAGTGCTTGTGGTGGTCAGTTTTAATCTTAGGTGCCATTTGATTGAATTAAGGAGCCCGTAGGTAGCAGGTAAAGCGGCCTTTCTGTGAATGTCTCTGAGGGTTTTTACGCCCAGAAAACAGTGGGGAGCTTCGTCACCGGACTGAGCAGGGAGGTCTATCCTTCCCCAGTGTGGGTGGGCACCGTGCACTCGGTATAGGGCCCAGATGGAAGCAAAAAACAAAATCAGAGGAATGGTGAATTCTCTTTCCTTCCCTTCCTCTCTCTTCTCTCCCCACCTTTCTCTCTCCTCTTCTCTCTCCTCTCTTTTTTCCCTCTCTCTTCTCTTTCCCCTTCTCTCCGTTTTCTCTCTCCTTTCTTTTCTCTTTCCCCTTCTCTCCTCCTCCTCTCTCCTTCCTCTCCTTTTCTCTTTTTTCTAAGTCTGTGAAATACGCCATTGGTATTTTAATGAGAATGGTATTAAATCTGTAAATTACTCTGTGCAACACGGACATGTTATTGACGTTGGTTCTGCCCATCTGTAAAAAAGAGATGTTTTTCCGTTGGTTTGTGATCCCTGCAGTTTCTCTCAGGAGTGCTTCCTAGTTCTCATTGTAGTGATTTTTCCTCAGCATTTGTTTTCTTTGTAGGTATCATGAAAGGTACTGGGTCCTTGCTTCGAGTGTTAGTAGATACAGAAAGGCTACTGGTTTGTAAACATTGATTTTTATAACTTGAAATTTTGCTGAATTTATTCATTACTTCTAGAAGTATTTTAGTAGCATCTTTGGGATCTCTAGATCAGATGGTCAGCATCAGGGATGGCATTATTAAACAAAGTGAAAGTCAAAATAATGTCCCATTAAGTATGCAGCTACTTCTTTAAAAACATAAAAAAGTAGTTCCTTTTAGATCATTTTGTCTTGTATCATTTATTGAGACTTATTATTCCAGGAAATGTGTTTTTTCTGCTGCACCATGGATTCTATCATTTAATCCCATAACACTCTTATAAGATAAATTGTTCTTTATAAATGTTTTTAAAAACCCTGTTGGTAGTAGCTATTGAAATATTTAAAAAGATACATATCCTTTGTTCTATAAATCCCACTTCTGGCATTTTATCTTAGAAATACACATGCGTATAAGGTAAGAGGAATATAAGGGGCTATCCATTGCAGCTTTGTAATAGGAAAGGATTAGAAATGATGCCAAGTGTTCATCAGCACCAAAATGGCAAAACCAACTATAAGTCTACTGTCAATATCTAATACTATTTACCAACCTTACCCGTAATGACTTGATGCAGTAACGATCATTTGTGTTTTGTATGAATCTTGCATTTGGGCAGGTCTCACCCAGGACTGGTGCTGCTTCATCGAACCCCAGATGAAGGGGCTGGCCTAGCCACATCAATTTGGCTCATTCAGTCTCCTGGCAAGTAAGTGCTGTCCATCAGCCCGAGGCTTAAATGGGGCTCCAGGCCAGGGGCCATGGTTCCTCTCCACCTGGATTGCTTGAGCTTCCTTACAATATGGTCAGGAAACCACCACGTGCTTTGAGACCTGCCTTCCAAAGTCTATAGTATCACTTCCACCTTACTCGCAAATTCTCCCATATACGATCTGTCACATTTTCTAAGATAGAGTGAGTAAAAAAGTGAAATGTTTAGATCCCCAAGTTTGGCTTCGTAGCTTTAGTATACAACAGGGAGAATAATTATAATCTAAATTTGTATCTGATCTTGCAGAAAAGGTCTAAAATGTTATGTAAGTAGCTGTATTTTAAGTGATATGAAAAGGAGGGATTAGGGAGAGTGGTAAAAGCAAGATTTCCATTTTACACCTTTCATATTGTTTTGGTTCTTGAATCTGCTTGTATGGCCAATTCAAAATTTTAAAGTACTTAATGTGTTAAGTACTTGAACACATTAAGTGACTTCTGTGTTAAGTCACAGAAGTGGGGATTAAAGTCTGGTGTATCTAACTTTGAAACGTAAGTTCTTAACCACATTGTTATCCTATCTCCCCTTAGATCAGACCCACTCCCCATATCAAAACAGCTGTGCTTCCCTGACATAGGGGCTGGGCTCTCCTTTCTCATAAAGGAGGATCCTCTGCCCTCAGCACATTCCTGATTCCATGTCTCTGCCTGGTGTCAGCTCTTCCTCTTCTTCACACTGAATAAAAGAGCTTGTTTTGATAATGTGATTTTTGTGATAGTTTAAAAAGAGAAAGAGAAAATTGATACCTAAGAAGCTCCTTTATGGGTCCATAGTTTTCAACAGCTTCATCAGATCTCCTAAGACCAGACGTGGAAAAATACGCAGTGTCTGCCTCACATATCTCATCTGAGCTGTCTAAAACTCCCATAACCCACAGCAAGGTTTATCGTCAGCATCATTTGTTTTTCAGAGAGAGTAAAAGGTAAATCATCTCAATATATTAACAAACATCAAAAATAAAAAAACAGCCTCATAAAGGTGAACAAATGGATCACCACAATTGTTTAGAATGATATTCTCCCTAAACTTCTCTCTCCACCAAATCTCCCCCACAGGTGTTCTTGTAGCACTCAGAAAACAGAGAGAATGACTTGCTTTCTGCTTCAGATGGGTCACAGCATAACTAAGGACACGTAATCCTAGAAGGTGACACAGACTATGGCAGCAGATAGGATAAAAGACAAGGCGAAAGTGACCAGCATCTTCCTGCTAGCCAGCTCTCTACTTTCCTGAGTTTCCTTGTTGTGTTAGGCTACAAGCTATAGTGTATGTGTCTGTGTGTGTAGGGTGGGGGATTTTTGGCTGGGAGGGGAGCACTGAATTTAGGGTCAATAGACTAGAGTTTAAGTTTTAATTTTACCAATAACCAAAAACACATAGCTCCCCTGCTTATTCCACCAGTCTGATGTGAGCCCTTGTTAACTGAATGACAACAGGCTTTGTTGTTATTAAATTAAGGAAAAAAAGTAAATAGTTGTTGGCTTCATGGAGTCATTGGCTTCAATCAGAACTTTGCCACAGCAGCAACAAAGCAAACTGATGCTTCTTTTTCACAAAGGGAAAATGAGAAAATTCAATTTCTATGGTGGTCACATTTTAGATTAACCAATGTTAGCTTTATAAATGGCTCTAAGTTGGAGTCAAATAAGGGGGAGATGTTGATGATGACTATAAAGCATGTATACACAGGCCTTATGTAATTTTTGTTATTATTATTTCCTCCCAACAGTCAATTATTGGTACACTGAAATTAAAGCAAACAAAAATAAATAAAGACAAAATAGACAAGCACCACATTCTGTTTGGTGTCTATTTACATATAAAATACAGAAGCACCACATTCTGTTTGGTGTTATTTTGCTAAATTGTTTCATTTTCAGATGGAGACTTTACATCTTTCGCATTAACCTGCATGGGGGTGGAACACATTCTTCTTAGTAAAGCATCACAAGAATGGAGAAGCAAGAATCCAATGTACTCAATTCTAATATCAAGGCCGCAGATGAGCTAATACAAGGGGAGGGGAGGGGAATGAGCAAGTGAGGAGAGGGAGGGATAAGGATAAGGGGGTCATGCTGTACGGCACACCTCTTGGGGGCAGAACACAATTATAAGAGGGACTTTACTTAACAAATGCGATCAGCATAATTAATTGTTTGTAGCCTCAAGGAATCCCAAACAATTAAAAAGAAAAAGAAAACCTATTTCATTTCCTCCCTCGTGTGCCTGGGTCCAACCCTTTCCTTCAAGTCTCTCTTCCATGGCACACAGAAAAGCCATCATGGCAGGTAACTAATCACTCTTTGACTGGGCAAGATGGAATTAGTCTTCCTGAGCAAGTGACACTGTTCAACCGTTCGTGTGCACTATGTTTCTTGTTTCTCTGCAAAATGATCAAGAAAGAACAAAAAATGTCATAATTAATCCCTAAAACCCAAAATAGACTAAAGAAGGTGAAAAGGATGACTTTGAACACCCACTTTTTATAGAAGACTTGAGCTGCCAGTTTATTTATCTCCACATGGGGAATAGGGGCCTTTTAGATACTGAAATCTAAGTTAATTTAATCTTTTAGAAATTTTTTTTAAAACTGTAACAACTAAGAAGCTGTATATATTATGACTCTTTGTGAATTAATAAAAAAGCTCCTGTATATCTTGAGTATCATACTCATACATCATAGGTCAAGTCTTTAAATGGCCAATATATTGATAAATGCACTCTGAGAAGGATAAAATGTTGCTCAGTTTAAAAGGAATGAAGTAAGGATTAAGGTAATGTGATTCAGCCCTTAGACACTCTAATTATCAGAAAATTGCTTTAGGTTTTCCACTAAGAAACAATCAGACATCTATTCTGCTTCACATAATATGTTTTTGTCTTTGCTGATATAAATCACTATTTCTAATACAATCTGTTTAACCAAATCCACAAATGACTTGCAATTTGTTTATAGACGAATCATAGGAGTTTTCAAATTGTTGATGAGTATACTCTAACAGTTCCTACAGTGTCATTGCATGAGCTATTTTAGATAGAAACACACAGAATTTATGATTTTAGTGCCTTGAATTACTTCAGTGAAAATGATCTTGAGGAGGAAGATGCAGAAAAACAAACAGCTAGAGGTTTAGGGAAAAAGAACATGAAAAGGAATGGAAGGGTAAGCGGTACCTTTGAGAGTCACATTTTGATGGAGATGCCTTTGGAATGTGTTACATTTCTGTCTGTTTACAATGATGGTTTACAAGATATGTGGGGTATTTGTTCAGAATGATGGAACCTAGGAAAACACTGACAACCCTCCTGATGAGGCTGTCCTGCATTTCCTGTTGGTTTTAATATATGAGAACCAAACTCTCAGAGACAATGTGGCATTCTACAAAATAAATCTCTTAAAAAGTATTCACGGAAATTAAATGCAGGAAAGAAGAGAAATGTAGAATGCAAATTCTTTCTGCATGTCCATCTTTACTAAGCATGTGCTTAGTATTACACTGATGACCTTTCAGAATGATTCCATGATGCTCCTGTTTTAAAACTATAGGTTCTGTTTTCGGAGAGTGGGAACAGCTTATTATGCTGTGTCCCTACAGATGAGGTCTGTACTTTGAGGCACCGCAGGCCACATCCATCCTTCTATAATTTGTATCCTATGTTTAATGACATAATTTGACACTTAAATAAAGCAACATATTTGGTATTAAAAATATTTTAAGATATTTAGAAACAAACATATCCAATTTAAGAAAAAGTCATATATTCACAATTGGAATATGAATGGCAACTTTATTTGCTAATATACAATAGTCATCAACCCCCTGATGTAGGGGTATTTTGCCACCTACAGAACTTATTTCCCCTAAAACACTTTGTACTGTGCTGTGCTATGCTCCAAACAGCTTCAAGCTGCGCTCTTTAAGAGACAAAGAAGAGAATGAGTTTTGTTTGTAAAGTCTTTATTACCAATATCTTATGCTGAATGCCACCATGAAATCCACGAGAACTCCAAAAGAAGGGTTTAGAAAGCATTTCGTTGAAATTTTCTTTTTTTTAACTAAAGTATTTAACTAGATATGAGAAGTCTTCCTAAGCAGGTAGATTACTGTAATCAGGAAAATGACATGTATTAGAAACAGCAGGTCAGATGGCGCATGGCAGGACAGTTCAGTAGACTGAATTAATACTGGACAGCGTTCTCCTCTTCCTCTTTAATTAACCCCTGCTATGCTGAGGTTGAAATCTGAGCATTTGTAGCTTTCCTTTTCGGAACCTGGTGTGTTTAGACAGTAAACACAGGCTTCAGAGAGCGTGTCTGTGCGTCCTGAGACTTCGCTCATGCTCTCTGTCAGTGGGAGGCGAGGAACACAACCAGCCATGGCCAGTGGGAGATTTAAACTGCTATCGGAGAAAAGATATATAATGCTGATAAAAAGACAAAATTATTACTGTGGCTTCCATCTGCCAAGTACTGAATTAGTAAATTATAAGTATTTCCTCCAGATATTATAAATTCAAAGTGTCTTTGAAAATAACCGCATAGCATTTCCTTGTACCTATAAATACATGCATTGATAAAAACCATAAGGAGAAGACAAACCTCCCCATTCTAAGTCATTTTCAAACGTGAAAATTTTTCAACTAACCAGTTATACGTTAGTTTTAACCAAATTTTTCAACTAACTAGTTAAATGTTAACCTCCATGGGTAAAGTTGTGCATGAGATCCTTTTTCTTTTCAAAAGTGTCTATCATTTACAACTGAAATATCCATGATTAAATATATGAACACAGATATCGAATTGTTCCATGGAAAACAATCTGGGACCAGTTTCTATGCAGGAGAGTTGAAGTCATGGATAATTTGTTAATTAGTGTCAACATCAATCATTTTCATCCAGTGACCTCAGATAGCACCAAAGGACTGAGTCTCTGTCCTTAGATTTCTGTCCCCACCACTTCAGGACTGCTGCTCTTGTCAAGGTCCCTATCTTGTTGAAAACAGTTAGCACAACCACCTTCATCTCAGAGGACCACTCGCTGTGCCCAGTCGAGTGACCGCCCCATCCCGGTCATCTCTAAGATCACACCCTGCAGACTCCCTTCTCTCTCATTAGCTGTTCCCTCCCAGGAGACGTGGGTGACTTCCCCTCCTCTACTTAATCACCAGATATTTGCTCATCTGTTAATTACACCCTCTATGTGACCCCCCCCCCACCAAGGGTTTAAATTCTATTTATATGATGTTTCCTCCCCAACATGCATCATCAGCTCAGAGTCACATCTTCTCCTGCCGGACTAACTCTCCACCTAACTCTTACTAAACATACCCATATTTCCATGGCGAAAGCAGAATTCTTCATTTTCTCCCTACAAACACCTTCTTGATTTTACTCCTCTTTAGCAATACCATTCCCGGGCACCTAAAGCCAGAAGCCAAAGATCTGACCTTGTGTCTTTCCTCGGTTTTGCTTCCTTCATCTGTAAGCAGTTTCTGGAGATTCAGGCTCCAAATTCTCTCACAAATCCATCCATATTTCTATATCTCCAGTGTTTGAACCCTCCTTCGAGACACCATCACATTCATCTGGAAGACTATGATATTCTCCTTCTCCTATCCTCTGTATAGCATGCCAAGTAACAACTAGGGTGATCTGTAGTCAGCAAATCAGATCAAGTTATTCCTTTGCTTAAAAAATAATAATAATTCAATAATTCAATAATTCAATTCTTCTTTACTTTGGCTTAGCAGGCTGCATGCAACCTAACGTCTGTCTGTTTCCCTAAACTCACCTCTTATGATGCTTTCTGCTATGTCCCAACCACTCTGTTGCTGGAGTGTGCTAAGCTCTGACTACAAAACTTCGTATGATACCAGCTATTCCCTTGTTCTGGAAAGGTCTTTACCCAGCCTTTGCAGACATCTCATTCTTCTCATGCACACCTTGGGTTAAATGTTCCTTTCTCAAAGAATTTTTCCATGGACAACAAATTTAAGATAGATCCCTTCTCTCACTCTACACAAGCACTTAATGGGACACCATCACATTTAACATTTGTCACTAACAAATATTATATTTATTTATTGTTCATTCCTCTGCTCAAAAGACAAATTACAAACAAAAAAGATCATTGCCTGTTGACGTGATTGCCAAGTACAAGCTTCTGGAATAGGGGTTGCAACATAACATGTGCTCAGTAAACACCATTAAATAATACACACGCTGTAACGGTGGAAATATCCCCAAGGAAGCTTCCCTTGGAAAAGAATATGGCCACCACTGGTAGCTGTTTATAGGTATGAAATGAACTTTGGCTTTGCTGATTTACTTTACCTGGATCAGTCTTGTTTCCTTCTAACCCTAACATCTGTGCCTGGGTCCTTAAGTAAATGCTTATTGTTTCTAAACACATTTCTTTAAATAAAAAGTATAGATTTACATGAGTTTATTTGATCAGTAAACAGTGTTTGCACCCCTACTCTACACCAGACACTGTCCTAGGCACTCAGGGTACATAGGTAAATAAAGAAGACAGATATCTCTGCCTTTGTGGATTCTATTTTATTGGGAGAACCAAGACCAAAATCGAGAAAAATAAGCAATGGCTATAGTGCATGGATGGCAGGAGATGTTAAACACACAAAGAAAACCAGGAAAGGAGTGTAAGGATCCCAGAATTTTAAGAAGGAGTTGTAAATTTAGTCGGGGTGGATAATGAAGGTGACATTTGTGTGATGACATGAACTGGCAAAAAGGACACACCCAGATGGCTCAGGACAATGCAACTCCAGCAGAGGAATAAAGGAGGAGGCCAGAGGGGTTGGAGAGCAGTGAGTGAGGAGAAGGGGTAGGAGACGAGGCCAGAGGGGCAGTAAGGGGGGCAGATTGCAGGGAGTATTGCAGGATGAAGCCTGGCATTTCCTGCAGGGAGGGGGCAGCTGTGGAGGGTTAGAGTTGAGAAGGGCCTTGATCTGACTTCTCTGTCAATGTCTCTGGGGCCACCATCCTGAGAATAGACAGCGGGAGGGCAGGAGTGAAAATAAAGAGCTCATGGAGGGGCTTCTGTCTGACAGGCTTTTGTAAATGTTTTCAAAAGGGAACAGATATCCGTAGCTCTTGGCAGGCCCCTTCCCCTGCTTCCGCCAATGTGTGGGTTAGAAGGCAGCACAGCCAGGGCACGTGCATCTGGTGGGGAAACACTCCCCAATCTAATGATGAACCACAGGACGCAAAGAAAAGGAAAAAGGAAAAGCAGAGAGGGAAGGGAGCAGAGAGAGAAGGACGGGGAGAGATTGAGTCAATGCCCTAATATTCTAGGCCCCAGTGGAAATCTCAAAAGCACATATACAAAATTGTAAAAGGAATTTCAACTTTCTTTTAAGAAAAGTAATTTATATTATCTTTTTAAACTGTTCAGACACACAGAGAAAACCTTGTCACATCTAACACGGGAATTTACAATAACACTATGAGGTAGATTTTTACATTGCAAACACTGCTCAATTACACTGTCCTTACCTGAACAATATTATCACAACTTTTGTATATGTTATGTATATAAATATAACTTCCCATTAAGCAAACCTAGATTTCTGCTAGTTCCCACAAATGAGAAGAGCACAGTCTTTTAATCAGAATAATCTCTCTTCTTAAGAAGGAGGCATTGAAATAAGGTGTACAGACATCACTAAGCTTTACTTTTTATTTATCAGTTTGGCACCGACATGGCCCATTTTGGATATTAAGGGTAACATTGATAAAGGGAGAAAAAGGCCGTTCTTTGTAAACTACTTGTCTTGAAAGCATTTAAGGCAAGGGAAACAGAAACAAATGTGAAAAGGACAAAAAACAAACATAATGAAGTATAATGAGATACTTCATTACATCATGTGTATATAGACACACATTAATTTTTTTATTAAAAAGCTCAAAGTAGCTCATGCACGTCATCCAGCACTCTGGGAGGCCAAGGCGGGTGGATTGCTTGAGCTCACAGGTTCGAGACCAGTCTGAGCTAAAAACAAGACCTGTGTCTACTAAAAATAGAAAAAACTGAAGCAAGAGGGTCACTTGAGCCCAAAATTTGCAGATTTCTGTGAACTATGATGGAGCCATGGCTCTCTACCCAAGATGACAGCTTGAGACTGTGTCTCAAAAATAAAATAGCTCAAAATACTGCCATAGAAGTCAGTTCTTATTATTGAATATGGCCCCAATAAATATACTTTACTGATCTGTTTTTAATTGTAGATAGTCATATTTTTCAGAGTTCTTTTTATATAGAAAGCTTCTATAACTATAAAAGACTATTCCACACTCATACTTTGTAAAATATTAAATGGAGATATTCTAAAACACATTTTTAGAGTCAGGGATGCTGAAAGTCATGTTTCCTCTCAATGGACAGCCAAAGTTGAGGGAGCACATGACATATTTTAATCAGTTACTGACCTTCCACTTTTTCTTTTTTTCTGAGAGTCTTACTCTGTCCTCCTCAGTCATGCTGTGGCGTCACAGCTCCCAGCAACCTCAAACTCTTGGGCTCAGGTGATTCTCTTGCCTCTCCCGAGTAGCTGGGACTATAGGTGTCCACCACAACACTCAGCTAGTTTTTCTGTTTTTAGTAGAGATGCGTTCTCATTTTTGTTCAAGCTGATCTGAACTCCTGAGCTGGCCTTGGCCTTGGCCTCCCAAAGTGCTAGGATTACAGGTGTGAGCCACTGTGCCTGGCCCCAATTTTCTACTTCTATCTGTAAGTATATTATATCGAGGTAAAATAAATCATGCCCTGAAAATAAGTTTAGTAATGTTGGTGATGTTAGGGAAAAAGAATTAAACATGAAATCTTCTCTCAACCCAGAAATCCTCTCCACCAAGGCAGCAGAGAATAAAACACTTGAATAAGTATTAAAACAGAAGGCAATGCACCACAGGCAGCTTGTTAGGAGAAAGCAAGACAGAGATCTCTTCCCACAGCCCCACAGATGCAATCCATCTATACATGTTCTCAAGAGAAACAATATTAGTACTCCAGTTAGAGGCCACGACAGCACTGTTCATTACACATAACATATTTTAAATTCACTGATAATTGAGATGTGTTCTTTAATTGGCTTTATACAAAGGAAAAATTATTTTTTTCATATCTTCATGAAAGCAGATAGTTTAAAATTGGAATCAGGAATTAGCTAAAGTTAGTCTCTTGAAACAAGTATATAGAGATATATTTTTCAGTGTTTACGTTCAAAGGATATAATTATCAAGTTCTCGAAAACGACATCAGCTTATCTAGTTTTCAAAAGAAATTCTGGAACATATTCTTCTTAGCAAAGTATCTCAAGAATAGAAGGTAAAGTATCCAATGTACTCCGTCCTACTATGAAACCAAATTATAAACACTCGCACTTCCATATGAAAGCTATAACCCAACTACAGTCTAAGATGAAGTGGAAAGAGGAGGGGGAGGGGAGAGGGGAGGATGGGTGGACGGAGGGTAATTGGTGGGACCACACCTATGGTGCATTTTACAAGGGGACATGTTAAATCTACTAAGGGTAGAATATAAATATCTTAACACAATAACTAAGAAAATGTGGTTAAAAAAAGAAATTCATATACACATTTTAAAAGAGGAGAAAGTACTTACAATTTCTAAAGTAAATATAAAACCTCATTTTAAATTTATATTTGTCCTTAGAAAGACTGAAGCATTCTAGGTAAACTTGCTTGCAGAGAAATGAAGTTGGTATCTGGAAATATAGTCTGAACTCATAAAGTGGGAAGCATTTTAGAAGCAGTGATTCAGTGGAATGTCACACTACTATATTTTCTGTAAAGCTGATTAATGTTAATGAATTATTTTCTATTTCTGGTTCAAAGCTCTTCCTTTAATGGCTAAAGCATAAAACTCTGTTTATTTCAAATTTATAAACATACATCTCTCTGTCTCTCCTCTTCTGCCTATAAAACTGAGGCCAGTTCAGAGACCTCATCCTTTAGTTCATCTTTCTGATTCTTGTAAATTTAAAATGAAATACTCTGGGAATGTATTGCTTAGCTTTATAGCTGGAAAAAAAGACATAGCTGCAAATCAGGAAAACATAATATTGGACCAAGATCATAATTTGATGAGTGGCTGTAAATGCCAATTGAAAATTGAAGTGGAAGGTAACCAGTGATGGGAAAAGTCTTACCCGCATTCTGGCTGAGCCCTGTTTGTCAGCCGACAGTTAGGAGGTACTGGAGTGTTCATCTTCCTCTGTTCTTTTCTCAGCTACTTACACTGCTAAAGGCAGCAGCCAGTCTCTGCCTCCATCCTCTGCTTTAGTTTTCTCATTGCTTTCTCTCTGTCTGAACTGGGACTAAATCCTCAGGCACTCATAGTCAATTAGCAGGAGATGAGAAGCAATTCGGCTAAAAGACCACACAATATCTTAAAGCAGTGATGAGGAGATTTACAGACATGCAGCACGTTGGTCCAGATTTTCCCTCTGGATTTAACCATGTCAATGGCCTTAACTTAACCTCTGCAGTTCTTCCAAGTAGATTAACCTCTATTATCTGGTTTCAGGAGCCAGGAGGGAGAGTGGACAAGGAGAGAAGTGGAAGGGAACCCAGCAGTGTTGCAGAGAGTGAAAACGCTGATGACTTCCCCCATCTTTATAAAGCTGCTCGCCCTCGCCGGGAGGAGTACAGTTCCGATCACCGAGACACAGCAAGAACGGCAGGCCTGGGTTCCATATTCACACTGTGTCATTGATATCCCGCCTTGATCATAAGAAAGAATTCAAGGGGATCATGCACTTTAATTAGCTAATATTGTCTTTATAGCAATTTTTTAGGCTCCAGGCATATCTGTACTATCCTTAAACATCAGGTTTCAAGTTAAAGGCAGGTGCAGCCAACTGGCTGCCACATGCTGCATTTGGCTGCTGCACAAATTTTCTCTGGCAGACACAGAGTTTCATAAAAGTTGAATGAAAATCCTTTCAACCAGTACATAGTACATAGAAACACAGAAAGCTCTTTCCAGCTTGCCCCCTACCCTATTGCTTTGCATTCGACCTGATTTGCACATCAGTTTGTCTTCCTGGCTTGCAGATTATTCAGATAGCAACGTCAACATTTTTCAGTATGATTGGACGAGCCTTGAAAAAGAGTTTGAAGCCATGACAACTTCTATTTGGACAATATAAATATACTTGAACCGGCATCAAAAATTTACAAGTTTTCATCTCCCATATATTTCTTCTAGGTTTACCAGCTAGTAGAAAAGCTAATGCTTTGCATGTCTTATAATTTCTTTATAAGAAAATAAATATATTTTATAAGTCAATTCCTTATGATTTGTTTACCTTCTGTTGTTTCCTACCCAGGAAGGTGCAAAATATCCCCTTTTCCCTCTTTTCCAAATAAGGGGTAATTATTAAAAATATAACCTGAGATTAAAATATATACAGTTATCTCTCTATAACCGTGAGCCAAGGTCTCTCCTAGATACCAAAAGTGTCAGAGGTGCAAGTCTTTGATGTACACGTAGTATTTTCACATATCGTATGCAAATCCTTCCTTTTACTTTAAGTCATCTTTAGATTACTTATAAAACTTAATACAATGTAAAAATAAATTCTATGTGAATAATAGTTATACTGTATGACATAAGGAATAATAATAAGAAAAATGTCTGTATGTGTTCAATATAGGGGCAATTTTTTTCCCCAAATATTTCTAATCCACACTTGATTCAATCCACAGATGACCCACAGATACAGAGGGCTGGTGGTTTTTAAGAATTGGATGAACAATATATAATTTGTTTTGCACTAGTAATCAAATAGTTTAATTTGTATCTTGCATGGTCATACTTGTGATACATGTACAATTTTAGCAATGAAAAAAAAGAAAATATATAACTCTCCAGGTGGCCATATAGAAACCTCCAGTGATCCTCCATACACACACACACCAATTTAACATCTACATAAGCAAGCACCTTCAGAAAAACTTAGATCAGACCAGGGACCATACTATGGAGTTGTAAAAGTTTATCAAAGAAAGAGGCACTCAGGAGGGCAGAAAAGACAAGCCCACCACTGCCCCACCACCCCACTCCAGCAGAGCTGCACCAGCACGAGTGGAGAGAGAGTGCATGTCCAGGGGCAGGAGGGTCACGTGGTAGGAGGACTTTGCTTTGAAACCCTGGGCTGCCCTGGTCTGGGGGAACACAGCACAGGGCAGAGTTCTGATGGTGCCCAGGGAGGGAGCAGTTGGACCAACCCAACCAGAGAGAAGTCCTCTACCCCAAATCCCAGGTTCTAGCCAGCCGCACCACTGGCTGACAAAGAGCAGCCTGGAGCCCAGAATAAATCTGCAAGGCAGTCAGTGGAAACCTCCCGGGCCAGGAGAGAGTGGCCTGACATATTCGAAGTGCTGAAAGAAAAAAAAAATCTTAACCCTAGAGTATTGTACCCGCAAAAATATTCACACCTCATGAAGGAGAAATAAACACTTTTCACAGACAAACTAAGTTGAGGAATTTCATCCACACCACGTCAATCCGATGACAAATGCTAAAAGGATTTCTTCAATCTGAAAGAAATGGACATTAATGAACAGTAAGAAATCTTCTGAAGTTCTACAACGAACTAGTAACAGTAAGCACACGAACACTACTTTATCACCGGAACTGTGGTGCATAAACCACTTAAATCTTCAGTAGAAAAACTAAAAGACAAACCTATCGAAAATAATACAATAACTTCTTGATGGGTTCTATTAATGACAAGGACAGAAAAAATAACTTAAAAAGTGGGGTGCGGAGTTAAAGGGTAGAATTGTTTTAGATTTCTTTTTGCTCGTATATTTCTTTGTTTGTAAGCAGAGTTGTCATTTATATGAAAGTAATAGATTAACAGCTACATACATGCACTAGACAAAAACACATTTAAATTCAAGACCGGTGGGGACTGTCTGGTACAACGCAGGAGTACACGACACACCTCCTGGGTGAAGGGCTCAACTGCAACCTGCACTCTACCTAACAAAAATAAACAACAGAATATGACTGCATGGACCCTTATGTTAATCTGAAATAAAATACAAACACATAAGAGGAAGCAAGGCATTAGTTTTAGGAGAGATTTCCTAATTATATTATAATCACTGTATTGAAATATTTGGAATTACTTTAAGAACTTTATTTTTATGCTAGATTATAGTTTAGAATTTTGTGAAGGTTAGAATAAGAAAAAGGTATAAGATAAACCCTAAGAATTATAGTACCTAATGCAATGCCTTCCATAGTTATAGTTCAATGACTATGCTAATTTGTTTGCACTAGTTCAATGAATATGCTAATTTGTTTGCACTACATGATTGCTGTATTAATTTCAATAATTTAAAATTTCTTATACCTGTAAACAGTAAACATTTTCTAACATTACACTTTCAAGATTTGGAAAAAATAATCTTCATTTTGATTGGAACCAGAAAAAAACCCTGTACAGCCAAAGCAATTCTTGGTAATAAAAACAAAGCTGGGGGGTACCTCGCTACCAGGCTTTAGGCTGCACTGCAAGGCTATAATGATCAAAAAGCATGGTATTGGCACAGAAATAGAAACATAGACATCTGGAACTGAATAGAAAACCTTAAGATGAAACTAACATCTTACAGCCACCTGATCTTTGATAAACCAAACAAGAACTCATACACTGGGGAAAAGAATCCCTGTTCAATAAACGGTGTTGGGAGAACTGGATAACAACAGGTAAAAGACTGAAACCGGACCCACACCTTTCACCTCTCACAAAAACTGATTCAAGATGGACAAAAGATTTAAACCTAAGGCATGAAACAATAAAAATCCTTGAGGAAAGTGTGGGGAAAACACTTGAAGATATTGGCCTGGGAACGATTCTTTTTTTTTTTTTTTTATTAAATCATAGCTGTGCACATTAGTACAATCAAGAGGTACACAATGTGCTGGTTTCATATACAATCGGAAATGTTTCCATCAAACTGTTTAGCATACCCTTCATTGCATTTTGTTAAGTTATTGTAAGAAGACATTTATTTGTATTCTGCATTTAGTAAGTTTTGCCTGTACCCTTCTAAGATGCACCATAGGTGTAGCTCCACCAATTATCCTCCCTCCACCCAAATGTCCCTCTCCCCTCCCCTCTCTTGCCCCTTTCCCCATACTCTTGTGCTATAGTTGGGTAATAGCCTTCATATGAAAACCATAAATTAGCTTCATAGTAGGGCTGAGTACCTTGGACACTTCCTCTTCCATTCTTTGCTAAGAGATACTTTGCTAAGAGGAATATGTTCCAGCTCCATCCATGTAAACATGAAAGAGGCAAAGTCTCCATCTTTCTTTATAGTTGGGTAATAGCCTTCTATGAAAGCTATAAATTAGCTTCATAGTAGGGCTGAGTACCTTGGACACTTTTTCTTCCATTCTTTGCTAAGAGATACTTTGCTAAGAGGAATATATTCCAGCTCCATCCATGTAAACATGAAAGAGGCAAAGTCTCCATCTTTCTTTAAGGCTGCATAGTATTCCATGGTATACTATGGAATACTATGGAATACTATGTACCATAATTTATTAATCCATTTGTGGGTCGATGGACACTTGGGCTTCTTCCATGACTTAGCAATTATGAACTGGGCTGCAATAAACAGTCTGGTACAGATGTGTTTGTTATAATGTGATTTTTGGTCTTCTGGGTATATACCTAGTAAAGGAATTATAGGATCGAATGGCAGGTCTATTTTTAGACCTCTAAGTACTGTCCAAACATCCTTTCAAAAGGAACGTATTAGTGTGCATTAGCCTAGGAAAGATTCTATGAAGATTTCTGTGGCAACTGCAACAACAAAAAAAAATAAATAAGTAGGACTTAATCAAACTGAAAAGCTTCTGTACAGCTAAGGAGACAACAACAAAAGCAAACAGACAATCATCAGAATGAGAAAATATATTTTTATATTATGAATCAGATAAAACCTTGATATCTAGGATCTATAAAGAACTGACCCAACATTCCCATATCACTGGGCAAGAGAGATGAATAGAACGTTCTCTAAAGACGACAGATGAATGGCTAACAAACATGTGAAAAAATACTCATCATCCCTAATCATCAGAGAAATGCAAATCAAAACCACCCTGACATATCACCTAACCCCAGTGAGAATGGCCCACATCACCAAGTCTCAAAGCTGCAGATGCTGGTGTGGATGTGGAGAGAAGGGAACACTTTTACACTGCTGGTTGGACTGCTAACTGATACAACCTTTTTGGAAGGAAGTATAGAGAACCCTCAAAGAACTTAAACTAGACCTCCCATTTGAACCTGCAATTCCATTACTGGGCATCTACCCAGAAGAAAAAAAAATCCTTTTATCATAAGGACATTTGCTCTAGACTGTTTTATCACAGCTCAATTTATAATTGCCAAAATGTGGAAATAGCCTAAATGCCCACCAACCCAGGAATGGATTAACAAGCTGTGGTATATGTATACCATGGAATACTATTCAGCCATTAAAAGAGATGAAGACTTTAAATCTTCTGTATTAATCTGGATGGAGGTGGAACGCATTCTTCTTAGAAAAGCATCACAAGAATGGAGAAGCAAGAACCCTAAGTATTCAATTCTAACATGAAGGCAGTGGATGACCTAGTATAAGGAGGGGGGAATGAGAGAAGGGGATGGAAAGTCATGGTGTATGGAACACCTCTTGGGGGTGGGACACAATTATAAGGGTGACTTTACCTAACAAATACAATCAGTGTAACCTAATTCTTTGTACTCTCAATGCATCCCAAACAATAAAAGAAAAAAACTTGAGCACAAGGGAATACTCCCAAATTCATTCTACAAGGTCTCTATGACTCCAACAACAAAACCAAAGAAACAGAGAAAAAGAAAACTACAGGCCAATATCTCTAATGAACATAGATGCAAAAATCCGCAACAGAATATTGGCAATCGAATTTCCACAACACATTAAAAAAACTATTCATCATGATCAAGTGGGGAGAATTGCTCAAAATGCACAAATCAAACAATATGACACATTGTATCAACATAATGAAGAAGAAAATAATATGACTATTTCAATTGATTCTGAAAATGTATTCAATAAAATTCAACATCTTTTCATAATAAAATACTCTCAAAGAACTGGGTATGGAAGGAATTTACTTCAACATGATAAAAGTCACAATGACAGGCCCACAGGGAATATCATCCTGAATGAGAAAAACTCAAAGCTTCTCCACTAAAATCTGGAGCAAGATAAGGGTGCCACTCTCACCACGGATATTTAATACAGTGCCAGAAGTTCTAGCCAGAGTCATCAAACAAAAGAAAGAGATAAAGGACATCCAAATTGGAAAGGAAGAAATCAAATAATTTTTGTTTGTAGTGGATATGATCTAGTATCTAGAGAAACCTAAAGACTTTACCAAAAAAAAAAAAAAAAAAGAAAGAAAAGAAAACCTGCTAAGGACTGTTAAGTAACTTTAACAAAGCTGCAGGATACAAAATCAATATACAATAATCAGTAGTATTTCTGGATGCCAACCATAAACAATTTGAAAAGGAAACCAAGAAAGCAATTCCATTTATAAAACCTATGAATAAGTTAAAATATCTAGGAAAAAATGTTACCAAAGATGTAAATGATCTCTGTAATGAAAACTATAAAACATTGATGAAAGAAATTGAAGAGGACATAAAAATATGGAACAATATTCCACGCTCATATATTGGAAGAATCAATACTGTCAAAATGTCCATGCTACCCAAAGCAATCTACAGAGTCAGTGCAATAAATGTCCCAAAGACATACTTCACGGAAATAGAAGAAAAAAATCCTAAAATTTATGTGGAACTACAAAGACCCAGAAGAGCCAAAACCATTCAAGCAAAAAGGACAAAACTGGAGGAACCACATTACCTGGTTTTAAGTTATAGCAGAGCTATAATAACCACCATAAATATAATACATATAATATATATAATATATGGAGCTGAGACTGAACTGTGGGCCTCTCATGAGGTCCTTCTATCTACTACCCCCACCTGTGTCCCTAAACACTGTGTGTATTTATAATTTATTTTCATTCTCTCCAAGTCCCCTTGTCAATCTCACCTCCAAACTGTTCATTTTGCCAAAAATAGATCTTATTTATCACTAATCCAGATCCTCACATGTCTTCTAGTCTGAATGCAACACTGCTTTTCATCTGCAAAAATTTTTCCTAAGTAATGTTATCCTCCTAGTTATCACTTCATATTTTAACTGCATGATTCCATATTATCTGACATTTTGTAGGTGGTATTTTGAAAAAAATCTTCCAGATGTTTCACATGCTTTTCACACATTCTGAATTAGATTTAAAGTTCCTTGAGTAAAACAGGTATATATATATCTACTGTTCTCTCTATCCACTCTCAGGTACTGTAATTCTTGGGTTATTCCAAAAGGATACACTGTTCACATTTTTCTCTCCTGCTATTTCATAAACCGTTAGCATGATGCAAATATTCCAACTTTTCAGCTTCTGTTTCTACAACGTTGTCACATAAAATACAAAGGAGCAGAACACTCTTTCGTCAGGCCACACACGCTGATTTGTGCATTAGAAAGTAGCCTTATGTGTTTCTAAGCTATTATTCCCTGTACATTCTCTTTCTTCAGAAACCTCACTGGGCTGGAAAACTATGGTTTGCGGCAGCATTTGTTGAGTCCTGGGTCCCTTGGCCACAATGCCAACAAAAACAGCCTAATTTTTATTGTCAACCCTGACAGTCTACGTGTACAACAAATAATTAATAGGCATTTGTTCAAAGTTATGTAATTTGCTGGAAGTATGTATTTTGGTGTATTTAACAATGCATATTTTAGAGTGTCAACTTTATAAAGAACACCAGACAAAGAATAGATCTATGTCAATAGACCGTACAAGGCGTTTTTGTCTAATTAGAGAATAGAGACACTTTACGAAAATTAGTTTCTAGATAATGATGGAGGAAGAAACTTTCTCACAGATACTTTGCCAACTAATTTTTTCATATACAAGAAAAATATTTTCTATCAATACACAAGAAAGCAAAGGATTATAATACAACGTAGCAAGCACGGAACCAAAAAATGGAGACACAAGTTGCTGCGAGACTCTTAAGCAAATCCTGTTCCTGAGGGGTGGGACCATCAGTTCTAAGAATTTTCACTCATCTCCTAAAATCCAAAGGGAAATTGATCATTCACCCTCATTAATATGTCAAAATTCAAAGAGAAAGTGAGTGAAGTAGGCAATTTTTTACCTCTATCTCACACCCTAATAATGACTCAACATTACCCCTAACAACACTCACTAGTATCCTAAATTCGGCAGAGAAACTGATGGGGGGCAATTGTTACCAATGAGTGTGTAGCAGGGAAACCAACAACCAGAGTTAAGTATTTAAAGGCTGAGATATTCCCTCATGGAGAACAGCTCCAGTAATGTGATGAAAACACCTTTGCGGTATATTTAACAAACATCAGACAAGAGCTGATGGTTTTCAGTAGAAACGGAATGGTTTCTCCTGAGTTCCTTTTCCCCTTCCCTTCCCAAAGCCTGAAGAGACAGAATACAATACAACATATCAACCCTCAAAACCACTGGAAAAAAATGTTTGGACAGAGACTGCTGTGTGGATTTAAATATATGATTGAGACCAATGACTGGGTAACTATGCAACAGAACAACAGGAAGATATAAATAAACATATTTAAAACGACAAACTCAAGCTAGAAGGAAGGTCAATCAGAAAATAAAAGAACGTGATTGCAAGAAGTACGGACACTAGTGAAATATCATGACACCATCATTACAGGACTAAGTTAGATTTAGAAAGCATATCTGAAAATCAAATTAATGCAAAAAGTAGAGATTTTGGAAATCATAGTAAATGCAGAGGAAAAACCATAAAGGTAAAGTGATCAAAGAAAATAAAAAGAAGAACAAAAACAATATGACATAAGGATAAGTGATTCCTAAGATAGAAAGCCCTTCCACAAGAGCAGAAATTGTAGTCAAATATGAAATCAGACCTTGCTTATATGTGGTAATAAATAAGTTTATAGATTAAAATAGCATGTACTGCTTCGGGAAAAATCAAGAGAAAATTATTAAAACCATAAATATTTGGGGTAAGTTATTAAACATTAAAAGTAATGAAAATACTTTATACAAGAAGGAAAAAAATGAGGAAAATAAAGCAGGCATGCTTTAGATTTCTTCAAATTAATATTCATTGGTAAGAGAAATTTTTAAAAGCCTACAAAGTTGTCAGGACACGGAATGATAATGATATCATAAGCAGTCAAAGATTCGAAAACATTTTGCAATTATAACATTTAGACATTGTATTAGTTTCTTATTCTGCTGTAGCAAATTACTAGACACCAGACAGCTTAAAGTGACAACAAAATTATCCTCTTATAGTTCCAGAGGCCAGGAAGTTGAAAATGAGTCTCATGGTTCTAAAATCAAGGCCATGGCACTCTACCTGCCCAGGGTGACAGAGTGAGGCTCTGTCTCAAAAAATGAAATGAAATGAAATGAAATAATAAAGTCAAATAAACAAAACAAAATAAAATCAAGATATTAGTAGGACAGGTTTCTTCTAGGAGTTTTCGGAGACAATCCATTCCTTGTCCCCATCGGTTTCTAGAGGTTGGGGCGTAACGTGACTGCAGACCACATCCCTCCACTCTCTACTGGCTTCATCACCATTTCTTTTTCCCTTACTGTAATTCTGCTCCTCTCTTATCAAGCCACTTGTAATTACGTTGGTCCTACCCAGATAATCCAAGATAATCTCCAACTATCTAAATCTTTACCTTGATCACATGTGCAAATTCTATTTTATTACATGAGGTTACTCATTCAGATGTTCTAAGAATTAAGATGTGGATATATATATATGTACATTTAGGTATGTATATGTGCATATAAATATTTACACATAAATATATCCACATCTGAATCCCCCACCTATCACAGATACTGTCTATATGAAAGAAGCAAAATTCAGTCAATTAAATAATTAATCAAATTGATGTTTATGGGACTCAATAAGCTATTTTAAAGAGGTGAGTGGTAAGTTTTTAACTAATTTAAACACAGAATTAAAACCAACCAATTGTGTACTGACACAGTACACTATAAATGTTACAAGTCTTGATGAAGTTTATAAAAAGACTATAGTTAAAAAATGAAAGATGGTAGTGTGAAGTAACAGAATGTTAATTTTTTTCAACTACTATATCACAATCTATTAATATCATCTAAAATTTAAATCCATAGTTAAAAATAATGAGTAACATCCTATGTTTAAAATATTTTTTCATAACCTAATCACCCTAATAGTAAAAAATAATATCACATAAAAAAATTTTCTATTGTCAGTTTAAAATTTATGGCTATAAATATCACTTCAACACACTTTAACATTTCTTTAAAGCTGAGAAATAATTGTATAGTTCTTTAACAATAACAAAAACATCAATGGTGTCAAAAGATATCTTAGCTACAGTCTTCACTAAGAATATAAACATTCACAGAACAAGCAACATAAAATGACTTAGGCTGGATTTTTTTTTAAATTTTCTACTGCAATCTTGTCTTTTTCCCATACATTTTTATCCCCTATTCCTGGGCTTATCGCTGGTTATATTCATATTTTACAAGAAGCTTACTAAAAATGTCTCTATTTTGTCTCCAATTTCATCATCTGCTGAGCAAACCCACACAAATATGTTTCTGTCTGGAAAATAAGTGCTTTGGAATTTTTCAGATCATATAGAAATTCTCAGTTCAACACAGTTTGAATGATTTTTTATAGCATTAAATAATATCAATTCTTAATTTGTTGGAAAATATTTTCTTAATGGCATCCATTATTGTCTTAATTATTCAGTTGTGTTTCATACCAAAAATGATGTGTGGCAATATGTGTATTCTGCACAAATGTTTGCCATTATTCAAATTTTGCTACAATTACTGCCAAATGGGAAGTTCCCGTAATCATGCTCACGACACTGCTTGGCTCATCAGCTGATCTTAGATGCTACATCACTAAAACCAGAATCATGCGTTCAGTGGCCACATGGCATCATTTTTCTTATTTACACACAGCTTCTGTATTGTGACACTGATAATTATAGATTTAAAAGATCAAATTATAATTGTAAATATATTATTGTGTAAAATGCATTTCTTTATGTTTACTACAAATACATGAAAAACTGCTCTGGGATCCATTTCTTCCTCTGGGTTAAGATGTAGATAAAACACAGAATCCTTTGAAACAGAATGAAGAACCAGATCCTAGGCTTTTCTTTTATCATTCAAAATATTTACCTAAAATTTATTTCCAAAACTTCCTACCTTTGGGGAAGTTAAATTGTCATACCGAAAATCAATAATCTTCAAAAAGAGAGTAGCTGTTCAATAAGGCCGAAGACATTGTTTACCTGAATAAAGGCTCCCGTGTTCTCTCATCTCTCTCGCTACTCTCTTTGGGACTATTGAGAATTTCCCAGTTGACAGTCAATGACTCCTTGAATAATAATTTACATTAATCTTAGTCTTTGATTTTTTTCTTAAAACTTTTCTATACATCAACTTGTGCTAGTGGAGTGTTTGAAACTTTGAAAGTATCCAGTTTATATTTATGAAATGTACCAATTAATTAATCAGATGTAGTTAAGCCACGTGTATTAATTAGCCCGCTATCAATAAAAAGCGAAAGCTTTTCCTAGAGGGACCTCAGACTTTCCTAGTTTATTCATTGTCAGAGCATGTTAGCACTTGATTGGTTAGTTTTCTCCTGCTCTTCCAAATTGCTTATCAAACTGCTCATCCAATGTTGCTTATCAGTACTAATGCAAGTGCTGTTTAACCTGTAAATTCAAACTCTGTATAGTAAGCTACAAATTGCACAGGGCAATTTAGAAAATAAACAGAAACCAAAACAGAGCTATGTTTATAAAGCTGAAATGATAATATGAACACAAATTCTCACTTCAATGGTACTGTTCTGAAAGCCATTGGTGATGTAAAGAATGAGACTTGTTTTCTTTTCCAGTTAATATTTCAGTGGTATTTGAAATTCAAGATGCTCTGGAGGTACCATGATCGTAGAGGCGCGAGTTGGGGGACCTGACAGGGCCTGGTGTGCCGTAGAAAACTGGCTATCCCAGTGGTACTTCGGGGAGAAACTGAAAAGGGGGCACAGCGATGCTTGTGAGTGCGGGCAGGGTTGCTCCCCCAGGAGTCGCCATAGTCACAAGTGTCTGGACACTGATGGTGACCGCTCTACACCTCCTGTAACTGGAGAAGTTAAATGTCACTTGTATTCATCTTTTGTTATCTGTATACATTAAGTATTATAATTTTAAAATAGTTTTTTCCTTTTTTTTTTTTTTTTTTTTGTAGAGACAGTCTCACTCTAGCACCCTCAGTAGAGTGCCGTGGAGTCACAGCTCCCAGCAACCTCCAACTCTTGGGCTTAGGCGATTCTCTTGCCTCAGCCTCCCAAGTAGCTGGGACCACAGGAGCCCGCCACATCACCCGGCTAATTTTTGATGCAGTTCGGCCAGGGCCGGGTTTGAACCCGCCACCCTCAGTACATGGGGCCGGCGCCTTACTTGCTGAGCCACAGGTGCCGCCGTTTTTTCCTTTCTTAACTAACATGTGTACACAGCGCGGCACCTGTGGCTCATGGAGTAGGATGCCGGCCTCATATACCGAACGTGGTGGGTTCACGCCCAGCCTCAGCCGAACTGCAAAAACAGAAAACTAGCCGGGCGTTGTGGCAGGTGCCTGTAGTCCCAACTAGTCAAGAGGCTGAGGCAGGAGAATCGCCTAAGCCCAGGAGTTGGAGGTTGCTGTGAGCTGTGAGGCCACAGCACTCTACCCAGGGCGATAAAGTGAGACTCTGTCTCTACAAAAAAAAAAAAAAAAAAAAATGTGTACACATTTTTAGCACCCTCTGTATTTAACCAGAAACTCATTTTGTCTGGTTTACTAGTAGCTAATGTTTGCTTAAAAAATAAGTAAACCTCTACTATAAGGTAGTTTAGGAAACTCTCATATTTTATTCTTTTTTTTTTTTTTTGTCATTATCAACCAAGCTAGATATGCAGGGGGTCCAACAGAGCTAATAACAGGCTCTAGGGTAGCAGCAGTACCAGAAACAGATTGCCAGCCAGATTTCTGACCTAGGACACATACATAATATTTACTTAATTTCGTATGAGATTTATGAGGTCAGAAGTACAATCTTGGGTGTGTGTGTGAAGCATTCACAGGCAAAGCAGCTGAGATCATTTACTGCAGAGGGATTTGGAATAGGCAGAACAGGATATCTATCCTTTTCAAATTTTTAAAACCAAGCACTAACGACCAACCTGGTTTTCAGCCCGTAGGTTAACACTTTTGGCAAACTAATTTGGACATCGGACAAATCGATATGAGATAAAGAGCCTTATTAAGAGCAGCTGGGAAAACGTACTGGTCATCACTGCAGTCACAGGCCAGCAGTTTTCTCACTCACAACTGGTTGGAACAGCATTTTCAGCACTAATTTGGGCACCTCTCCTTTATTTAATTTTTCTCAAATGGCAAAATGTAAGAGTACTGAGTCAGAAAAAACAGCTAATACATAGGAGACAGAGAAACTTCACGAGCAAAAACAGGTGTATCATTAATCGATGGTGAATTTAGTGATAAGTGTATCTTTATCTTTCTACTTCTTCCAAGCATAACAATATCCATTACCATGCAGTGAAAAACAGGGTCAAATCCTTTACAGAGAATACCCCGCTTAATTCTCCAAAACCTTGTGAGATGTATGCAATTAACTCTCATTGTTCAAAATGTTAGTCTCCATTTGCTATGGCGACTTGCAAAAAAATTTTATCAGAAACTCACTGGCAACGTCAAAAGGTCCCTTTACAAAGTTCTATGTGTCTGTGAGCAAAAGTATCGTTATCAGGGACTTGCTCTTGTGAGAAGGCTTTAATCTTCCTGCAGTTGTATCCTGCTGTCTCTTTCTGAGATTATGACTTGTACTAAATTGTTTAAACCTGTTATAAGCGAATACTAGTGTGCTCTTCACCCTTTACGTGGAGGTTAATGTTGTCATGGATCTCTGCTTGCTTCTGTCCGATGCCTGAGGTCACTGCCAACAAGCTCCAATTTAGACTCTTTTATATTTAACACGTCATGATTCCGTGGCCTATTTCCATTGGAGTACTTGCTCCTTGCAGT
This sequence comes from Perodicticus potto, assembly GCA_963574655.1. Classification (NCBI taxonomy): domain Eukaryota; kingdom Metazoa; phylum Chordata; class Mammalia; order Primates; family Lorisidae; genus Perodicticus; species Perodicticus potto. Next base: position 64,886 of record CAUYRH010047270.1, read on the forward strand.
CTGAAAGGAAAACTCAAAGTACTATGGTATACTGCTTAGAAACATACTCACCAATAACCGTATTTCTTGTTGCATAGTTATGTTATTTTGAATGCTTTGTGTTACCCAGAGATCTCTTCTCATTTGTTACTTACGTGCTTAAGAAAGTTTTAGTAAAATTTGGTTGGTGTTTGGGGATCCATTCTGATTTTTTTTTCCATTAAAAATAATGGAACATACATTCCTGCTATCTGAAAATTTGCTATCAAACACTCTTTTTAGGAATAAAAAAAAAAGATTTGGCTAATAAGATTTACTTATGCTTTCATTACAGCAATTTACAGATAGAGCAAATCTCCGTGTTCATTCATTTACTGATGGAACAAACATTTATTATGCACTTTTTGTGTGTCACCGATGATAACACGGTGCATAGATATCAATACCCACCCTTACTAAATTGTCATTGTAGAGAATCCTGGGAGAGAAAAGCTAAATCACAAAATAAGTAAAGGAGATTGTATGTTAAAGAGTGATGAATTCTGTGGGGAAAAAATACATCAGAGTAAGGAAATGGAGAATAAATAGGCAAGTTTCTATTTTTAAAAGGATGGTTATTTGAGTTTTCTTTTCTTTCTTTTTTTTTTTTTTTAGAGACAGAGTCTCACTTTGCCATCCTCGGTAGAGTGCTGTGGCATCACAGCTCACAACAACCTCCAGCTCTTGGGCTTAGGTGATTCTCTTGCCTCAGCCTCCCGAGTAGCTGGGACTACAGGTGCCCACTACAATGCCCGGCTATTTTTTTGTTGCAGTTTGGCCGGGGCTGTGTTTGAACCTGCCCCCCTCGATATATGGGGCTGGTGCCCTACTCACTGAGCCATAGGCACCATCCAGGATGATTACTTGAGTTTTCATTGTTCAATAATTCTGAAGAAGGTACTACATCAAAAGTTGACCATTTTCTCTTATGCTTGCCAGTTCTGGGAAGCATTCATTGCCTGTACAATAGGGAAAGAGGACGTTCCAGGAAGAATAACAGCAAGTTTGAAGGTTTTTCTGAATAAGTTGTGTAGATGATTCCTGTCGAGCAGACTTTAGGGTGGAGAACCAGGTTCGGCTCTGGGGTTAATCTTGGAGCAGAATGGCCACAAAGACGCTAAATACATTAGCCACTGACTTAAAAGAGACACATAAATATTTAGTAAGTAATATAATAAATCTACGCCATCATGAACCTAGTTTCAGAACGAGGTTGCTATATGACAAAAGAATAAATCTTCGAAATTAAGAGAGCACTATTAATTTTTGCCATTAGTTTGACTATTCTGCTAGTGGTGAGTATTTATTATCACAGCATTTCTCCTCCTGGCACAGATTTTCAACATTATTTAAAAGGAAACAATAATGCACCATCATGTCACAACTCTTGCAGAAGCCTCCTGCAGCAGGAATTTCTCTAGGGAATATTTCCATGATAATTGCAGACCATGTTTTGATTTTTGAACTGATCTAGTGGTTTTTCTTTGGCTCCTTTTAGCATGGTTGGAATGCCTTGATGATCAGAGGTGCAGGCAGAAAGACCACGGTGACAGAAATAACTCTATGAAGGTTAGACTAAAGTTTATATATTATAAACTAAAAACCACATATTATAAATCTTGCTTTTTAACCTATGTTAAATTTTTCTATTCTCAACTTAATTAGGAGCTGACAGACAAATCATATTGTGTTGAGCCCCTCTGATCAATTGTGTCTATTTTTCTTTCCTATGATTTTTACTTTCCTGAAAGTGTACACTTGCTTTTATGGAAAATTCCCAGAACTAATGAGGGATCACGATTATAAATGCAAGTGAATAGGAAATATTCAGTAATTCACAAGCCAGCTCCTGCTATTTCCACACCATATTGTCTTCTACTCAGTATCCAACCCACTTTCAGAGGTAACAGATTAATTTACCATATTGACTTTGAAATAGTAAATGTGTCCAAAAATCTCTAAGCTTATAAGCAGAGAATAATTAATAGTTCATTACCGTAGAGGACAAAGTGTGAATTGGCAGGCTCAGTGTTAATAGTCCTGAACCCAAATTCTATCTGTTACTTTCTAGCTGTGAAAGAAAGTATAAGTTGTTTAACCTCTAATATACTCCCATACTAAATAAAAATGTCTATATAAAAAATATAAAGAGTATAGTTTTATGAAACCCTCAGTTTTGTAGCCAAAAAATGGTAAAATATTGGCAATTTCATATGTTTCAAGCTAATAAACACTCAATTCGTATCTCTTTTAAGAAAGTTTTATAGAGGTTTTTTTAAAAATAAATAACTTTTAATAATAACTTTTAGGATTCAATAATTGAAGAGCAATTAGTGGTATGTACAAATATAAAAAGAGGCCAGAGCTTGTCAGGAAATACAGATTTGTGGTAATGTCATATATCTCTAAAGCCAAGCATATCCTGTACCGAATAATACTTTTAATAAGCCAGGAAAAATAAAGAAATGATTATAATCGAAATTATTAAAATATAGCTTTATTAACAATGGCAGTGGTAGGGAGTGCTTGCTCTGAATAATGGTTATGAATTACATCTGCACTCAGTAACACTAACTTGGCTTTTTAAATGACATTAGTAATAGTGACATCACAACTTTTCATTTAAAAAAAAAATTCAAGAAATATACAAGTCCACCTTCAGATCCTGGGCAGACTCTGAGACCAGCTTTTTCTTGATCATCCTAGTTCATTCAAATCCTTTGAATTTTCAAAGCATTGCAAAAGTTTATTCTACCATTGATCTTTAGATTATTTTTTTTAATCCTTAAGGGAAAGTATAGAACCCATTATGTTCCTAACTGTGCCAAAGCATTCCAAGAAAAAACAGCTTTCTTCTGTTAGCAAATCATCATTTTGAGGCCAACACATAAGGACTAGAAGAATCCAATGCTTGGGAAATATTCTCCATGGTAAAGCTGCGGAAGCTATTCTTATATTCAGGGGTTCTCCTGCTGTCAACCTCTTCCAGGATAAATTCAGTTTCAGATCACACACTGCTGACAATAACATTTTTAAGAATAAATAAGCAATTCTTCTTCTTCTTTCTTTTTTAAGTCTTAACTTTAGCTGAAGGTAACTTTTGAAATAACTTATCATGTTTAATATGTGCTGAACATATAGGAAAAAAGTGGTTTTTCTAAGACAGGTTTTTATTGACATAATCTTTCCCTCAATTTTTTTTCTAACAATTTCCTCTTCAGCACAAACTATTCATGAAAAATCTAATCAATAGATGGATAACATGACAAAGTCGAAAAACCACAAGACTGAAAACAAATTGTTGTACAAAATTCCCTGCAGGCAGGATTGTAAACACAGAACGTGAACCCATGGTTGTGGTTCATTGTCTGTGTGTGGCGATCCCATCCGATCTCCCTCTGAGTCATATACTTTTCCTTCAGATTATTCCAAATATGGCCTTTTGTGGGCCCTTACCTAGATGACAAGCTGGAATATATAATGCTTAACCAACATCATCTCCCAACATCTGTGAAGTCAGACAATGAACTTCATGAACGCCTCCTAGAAAAAGTAGCACAGACCTCACTGCTGAATACACTAGGGTCACCTCCAAGGTACGCCCCTTGGGAAGCCATGCACTGATGTCAGCACCTAGTCCACCCCCACAAGCAATTTTGGAATTCTTTTTCTGGAATGGCCATAGCTGTCATCCCATCAGGCCTGACAATTAAGTTTGCGAACTCATGCTAGAAGAAGTGCTGCGTACCTCATTGCTGAATATTGCTACGGTCACCAGATAGCCAAGCACCTCAAAGATGGCTAGAATGATATTCAGCGATGAGGTACATATCACTTTTTCTAGGATGAGTTCACGAACTTGATTGACCTCATAAAATGATCAGCCTCTGTACTTGTGCTGAGATCATTTGAGTCCCTAAACTCCTAAGAGTGATAACACATCATTTTTGTACAGGTAAGTATTAATGAAACCTAATGTCTAAGAAATGTAAAATAGTTTTCTTATTTAAAATAGTTTCTTTAATTTCTGGTCAAACACAGACCAAGACAGAATCAATCTCACTTGAAAGCGAACATCTCGGATCAGAACCATCACGACAAATGAAGAAGATGACAAAGATTCAAACACATTTGGCCATGAGAGGGGGAGTTACCTTTCCTGGTAGATTTCATAAAGGAAGAGGTGAGATAGGGAGAAGTAGCTGTTCTTTCAAAAAACAGGAATATCTACTCCTATATGTGAGGAGCTATTCATTTAATCCTAAGTACAAGTCTAATGATAGATAATATTATCCTTTTTTTTTTTTTTTAGGAGCAAACTGACTCTCAGAAAGGTTAATAGTTTACGCAAGTCACACAGTTTGCAAATACACTCCAAACTTGGCTCTTTTTCAGTTAGTTAGAACATCTTCTTGCCCAAAGTCTGCTTCACTGATAGTTTTCATGTCCACAATGAAGAACTTTAGATTGTTGGACGGACTATCTGGAATAAATAGGCTATCAAAAATTGTCTTGAAATAAAAAAAGGAGAACTCAGATTGTAACATTAAGCTTCCAGGCACTAGTTCCCAAGCACTGTGCTAATTGCTTGACATACAACACATACAAAATATTACATGTCAGCATTCATTCGCTTTTTAATCGAATGCCTCTCATGTTAGAACAAGTTGATATTGATGCTGATAAGAAAAGGTAATGAATTGTGCTAAAAGGAGATCACGTGAAGTGGAAATTTCTTTCATTGTCTATAAAAAACTGGATTTGGATCAGTCATAATTCTGTGAATCTGATACTAAAGGTTTCCTAATTATAAGATAATAAAATACAAAGGTAGACTTATTTTTATAGGGAGATAAAAGTTTAAAAGAGATGTAAAGGGAAGGTGGGTGTTTAATAAAAATTATCCAACTGAGAAACCTTGGATGATCAGAACTGAGATAAGAGAACATCATGTCTTATATGTATTTGTGGTGACTTGTCTTGATGATCTCTCTCAATGATTCCTGCCTACTGGTATCACACCCTGTGTGGTTCTCTCCTACACGCACTAGGACTGAACTTGGTAAGCTATAGTGTGACTTCTGAGGCTAGGTCGTAACAGACATCTTCCTCTTTCTTGGATAACTTACTCTGGTGGAAATGAGCTGCTAGATAGTGAGGAGTTCAAACAGCTCTTGCAGAAGAATTCATATTGCGGAGCTGGAGCCTCCTGCCAAGAACCAGCACCAATCTGTCAGGAACTTGAGTGAGCTATCTTGACAGTGGCTCCTCCAGCCTCAGTCAAGCCTTGCCCACATTTGGCCTAGAACTTATGAGAGAGCCCCAATCAGAACCAGCCAGAGAAGTTGTTCCCAATTCTCTGGTCCACAGAAACCGTGTGGAATGATACATGTGCGTTATTATTGTGACAAACTAGCTCTAAGGGAAGTTTGATATGTATCCATTAATAACTAATACAGCATTACAGGGGAAGAATTACCCAGAAAAGTTTGTAAGGAAGTGTAAAGTTGATAATTCCATGAAAATGGAGAGTTAAGTAAAAAAAGAAAAAATGATAATGTTTAGAAAAGGCACAAACCCTGTTATGCTTTTTACCCCCTCTGACAATAGGCAAGTCAAAGTAAATGTAGGGGAGAAAAAAAGAAAGAAGTAGGTCAAAATAAAAAGAATCAAAAGCCAAGAGATAAAGAACAAAAGAAAAGTTCATTTTAGCAAAAAAATCCAAAATGACACCATTTTAAAAGGACATTAAAAACAGCTTGACATAAAAACAAAATCACTAGGGACTTCGAACAGAAATAAATCTTAGCTCTCCATATTATAAACGCCTTATAATGCAAAGAGTCAGAAGTACAGGCTTACTATGGGTTAGGGAGGGCAGGCTCAGGAGGTATGTGGGATGCTAGTTAGGGTAAAGGAAGCAATTGCAAGAAGATTTTGTTGTCATTCCCTTGTAGAAATAGGTAAATTCACCCAAATAATTATGAATATCTTGGACACTGGGAACACGGTATTCTTCTTGTTGGCTCTAATCATCTCAATACAAATAACAAACCATGTAGTCAGCTGCTCTTCTAATTGGTTGGCTTTGCCAAAGAAGGAGAAATGTGCAATTTTTATTCTTGGTGTGAGGATGTAGACAGATGTGTTTCACCATCAAGCAGCATCCACATGGGCTGAGTCTCCATCAGCTTATATATTTTGTGTCGTATTTTCAACTCCAAGTGAAATTTAGTTAGGCATACATGTGAATAATGATTTTATAAATAAGGTACAAAGTTCACCAGCTTTTTTTTTTTTTTTTTTTTTTGCAGTGTTTGGCTGGAGCCAGGTTTGAACCCATCACCCCCGGTATATGGGGCAAGCGCCCTACTCCTTGAGCCACAGGCACCACCCTCACCAGCTTTCAAATACAGTACCCTAAACCAGTGAAAGGGAGTGAGTGGCATATTCCCTGAAAATCCCCAGTTGGGGAAAGAAAACATGCTTGCAGCCAGATAAAATCTCATGTAGGAATACATTCACATCATTTGTTTTCTTTCTACAAAAAGTTAATGACAGTGAGTCGTTTTTGAACTAAGGTAAGTAGAAATATTGTCAAATTCAAAACATAAGTGAAGTGCTGATAAATAGCTTATGTAAATGGTGAAGTTGTCGATTCTGAAGCTTTATTTTATTTGCCTAATATCTATTCAAAGAACTGCTTGTTAACACACGATCACTGATTTGGAGTAGTAAGTCTACAAAAATTTATTTTAGAACCTTTTCCAATACATCCTATAAATTCCGAGGCTCATTAACTTCATTAGAGAATCAACCAAGTAAAAACTTAATAAGCACTTTAAATCTTCCAGATTTTAATGGCTCTCCATTTTATAAACATAAAGAGTAGCACTTTATAACACAGAGTTATAAATTCTAAGTGGAATGTAATTTAACTCAAACTGATAGATCCAATTTGGGGTGTATTTTAGTGGCAATTGTTTATTACATCTAATTCCTAGTAACAATGCAAATGATTTTCTAAAGGAAATGTTCTACGGAAAAGAAAGTTGCACCTTTCAAGATCCCTAAGAAGCCAAAACAAAAACTTTTAGACTGTATTTTGCAAATGTTATTGTGCTTTCCATTCCTTTTCTCTACAGGTTCTCAGAGAGCCATGCCCTATTTAACCTTGATTTTCAATTCCAATACCCCAGACAAGTGCGTGAACACAGTGGACTAACTGCATGGGCCGGAACGAAAACCTCTATGTGTTCCTGTCTCTGAGCCTCTGTGATTTTTTGTTCAGTAATCTTACGTAGATAGGCTTAATTTTCTAAATTTTCCTTTAAAGACCATACCCTAGTTTACTACATTTGCCCTCTACTTCAATGGTTTGTAGACTGAGGTTGTAATTTCCCTATTCTTTTCCTGGACCTGAGTTAACCTACCTAACCTAGATTCAGAAATGTATTCTAAAATTCTAGCTCAAAGTTCTTCCTAGCAAATAACGGAAGAGTCCCCAAGTTTAATCCTGGAGGACTGAAAGTGGTAATGAAATTTCATTTAATCATTCAAGCACCACTGTTTTCTAAGGAGTGGCAACAGTAGAGGCACCTGCCGTCTCCCACAGGTCCATTCTAATCCTCGCACAAATCACTGAGAAGTCCTGTGAGTTAAACACATGTATTCCAGCGTGAATGTGTATGCATATTTTTATTAAAGCATGTATTTGAAACATTTTCTGATGTAACTATAAAAATGTATTTCTGCTGACCCATGAGTTGCTAACATTTCTATAATTGCTTACATCTTTATTCACATTGTATCTCTTGCTGCAATTAATGAGATGTGTGAATGACAACAAATGGTACCACAACTCCTGCACAGATAAAAAATCTTCAGAATTCTTTCTCATTGGTAAGACGTCTTCGCTATGTTACACTGGAGACTTTCACGTTCTACCTTTCTAATCCCTCTCAAGGACAAAGTATAGGAACTTTGATTCTGTGAACAGCATGTTATATTGAATAAAATAAATAAACCATTTGTTCAAGAAGAATATTTCAGTAGTAAAATCTGAGTTAAACATGTGTTAAATCTATTATTTAAATAATTTGAATATTTAAAACTTAACAGACTGTGCTATTGTTTGTCCATCGTGTATGGACACAATGTAAGGATATTTGGCATTCCCCCCAGTGCATGACACAATTACAACAGGGACCTTACCTAACAACACAAACATTGTAACATTAATTCAAAATAAAAAGATAAATAAAACGTAACACCCATCACTACTTTGAGCAATAGGCAATAACACCATTCTTAACACCTAACTTTATTATAGTAATGATGATTGGCTAACTAATGATAACAAAGGAAGACGTAATTGATAATACAGTATTAATGTGGCTTATGGTCTACCTGTTGCTTACTGAGCTAAAACCAAGAGTGATTGATATCAATCCTGGCACTGGTCCAAAATGATATCAGTAATTTTTCTGTGAAAATAGGAAAGTACCAAGAATATTTCATTTTATGATTTTCATGAGTTTAATATGCTATATGTTTAACTTCGAAAAAAAGTTTTGCTTAGATGCTTAAGTGATATTACAACACATCTCTTGGGAAATATTTGTTTTTCACCTAAATTAAGTTAGTTATATATTTAAAGATTTGTTGAAAATTTAGCAAGATCATTTTATATGTGTCTAATTCCCAATATTTCTAACTTATACTTACTTTAAAAGCCTTAGCTTTATCAGGCATCCATAGCTCACTGGTTAGGGCACCAGCCACGTGCTCTGGGGCTGGTGGGTTCTAACCCAGCCTGGGCCTGCTAAACCAAAAAAAATGGCCAGGCATTGTGGCAGGTGCCTGTACTCCCAGCTACTAGGGAGACTGAGGCAAGAAGAATTGCCTGAGCCCAAGAGTTTGAGGTTACTATAAGCTATGATGCCATGGCACTCTACCAAGAGTGACAAAGACTCTGTCTCAATAAAAAATAAATAAATAAATAAAAGCCTTAGCTTTTAAACTTGAAATTAAGCCAAATAACTTTGCTTTTTGTGATTCTAAAAGTTTGTAAATGAAGGTCTTAATATAATACTTTTCTCTCTTTTTACTTTTTCAAATGTGTGTGCTATATTAATATTTAAACAAATTTTAAATTGAATGATAACATCTATATATTAGTTAATTTTAAACCTTTGTGTTACCTGCACTTTTACTGCACCTAGATTATTGGGCTAATGCAAGCAAGCAAATCCACAAAGCCCCTCTTTTACTGTTTCCTGAAGGCTCCTCCGCTCACTAATGGGCTTCCGCGTAGCCCGCACTGTACGAGCTCCACTTCATGCTCGTCATTTAATTTTGTGTTGTGTCTGTGTCCCCCAGAGCATGACATTTCAATTCTGTCTGACTTCTAAAGGCTTATTTCAGCAGGTGTAGCTAACGGAGCTGGGAGGAGCTGCCGGTAGTTTACTTTCTATAATTTTAATCAAATGTTCAGTTATGTGAAGCTGGAGGGAGTTTTTCTTTAAATTACTATAAATTTCACACTGAGCTACTGTGTGATGCAAAGAATCAAAAATGCTGTTTTCTAAAAAGTTAGAAAGTCAGTTGAAACAAAGTTGAAAGCAAATAAAAATATTTATGCAAACAAGTGTCCTGGTTTTCTCTCTTGCTGTCCCTAAACCTCAAGGCCAGGCTGCCCACACCTGCTGGCTGAAAGTTTCCGTCACAGGCTGTGATTTGGGGGATGTTAGAAAGCAGCCCTCGTTCCCTAAACTCCCTCTCTCCCATCTAATATCTGACATTTCCCCCCCAATAATGCACATAGGCTCTCTGTCATCGCTGACACGTTTGAAATGCCTGGATTCCCGAGAAAAGGAAAACTACTAACATGAATTTGTGTGAAGCTGCAAATTACTGGTGTTAGACCTGGAAGCTGAATCCAGGACAGCATTTGTATGTGTGAAAATCTCAGAGAAAAGAAGTGTTGACAGGGAGGAGGGCAAGGGGCAAAGAGATGGGAGTCAGAGACAGCAAAAGCCAAACGTTCTCTAATTTACAACTTTACTAAGATAGCTCTTCTTGAATCTTGGGTAAGATGCTACAAAGACAAATAAAAACTTGAAATGAAAAAATAGAAATAAAAAGATCAAAAAAATTGAGATGATTAAAATTGAGCTTCTATACTGATTTTATAGATCTCATGGCAACAGCCATTCCTTTATTTTGTCCTGCTTTATAACCAGGCTCAAATACTCATTTAACAAGAAAAACCTTTATACCTTTAAAATGGTGAAAAACGTATAACACATTTATATAACTTTTCCCTGTTTGATTGTTAGGTGATATAACTTTAAGCCAATATAGTTTTAAGACAAAGTAGGATGCCAAAGCCACCTTTGAACTTTTGTGCAGACAGCGTCTTAAATAATTTAAATTGCTTTTCTGGTTTAGACACAAGGTTTGTCTTGCTAGGACACCCAGCAGAACTCCTGGACTCAATTGATCCACTTACCTTAACTTCCCTAGTGGGGAAGACTATAGGTATGTGATACCTCACCCAGTTTAATTACTATTTTCACTAGCATTTTATAATTCTAGGGAGATGTCAGTTATATTATTTACATTACTGGACATGGAAATGTGCACGGTGAATTTTTTAAAAGTCAAAAAAGAGACTATAATTTTTAAAAATCTATTTTAAAAATTTCTTTCATTTGATTATTTAATGACAGTGCTCTACAATAAAAACAGTCTTTTGAAAATCAACTTAGAGAATAATTCACCAGTTTCAGATGGTGAAACAGTCAAATGCAGTATGAAATTGCCAAGTTCTAAGTATACAGTCTGTTAGAAGAGGCTAAGGTGTGCTGTAGCAATAAACAACCTCAAATTTTCAATGGTCTAGTGCTTCATCTAATGCAAATTTGTAAGAGGGATCTTGCTCCTCACGTTTATTCAAAGATGCTGCTGATGTAGGGTTCATATCAACAAACTTCCTACTTCTAAGGTCTCTGAAGCAGGGGAAAAAATGACTTGTAAATCACACACTGTCTCTTAAAGTTTCCACATGGAAATGGCACACAATACTTCTGTTCAATGTTTCTTTGGACAAGGTAAGTCAGATGACCAGTTGTAATTCAACATCTGTGATGAAGTCCAATTCTACTGCATTCCCGGAAGGAGAGAGAAATTGGTGTATTCATAAATAGACCTACAAGCCACTATAAAAAGTAGGTCAACAAAGCAGGAACTTAGGGCACATGTTAATTAGAGGCCAAGCAGGTGCTTCTCAGAGACAGCCAGAAGGTGGTGGTTTAGAAACAGGTGGGAAGTTCTGCTTCAGAGGAGAGATGATTCAAACTATTTCACTATAGGAAGATGACTATTAAGAAGAGCACAAAACAGCAGGGCCCCCAAAGACCTTGCTGCTTCTGATTCTCACTGGCAATAGTGAGCAAGAGAACCACTTGAACTTGGAGGTCTCAGTGGCTCGTGAGAGCACCAAGCACAGCTCAAATGGCCTGTGTGCATGAATCCGTGTTAACACACTGATAACTCATGACGGATTACACTTGGATTTCATTTTCTTTTCCTTTGTCCTGTAATAAAAAATCACTTTGTTTTGTGTTTTGTTATTGGTAGTATCTCTTTTATTCTCATAGAAATGGACTGAATAATCACCTACAGAGTTGAGCACAAGCTGGAGATCTCACCCAGACCCTGACATACTCTCCTGTGGTTGTGCCCTAGAAATGGCTGTCACTTTCACCCCCAGAAACCAAAGTCCGGGGCAGACACACCCTAAAGACTAAGCACGCGTTCTCATCCCAACCTCTGAACACTAATGTAAATAAGTTGGTATCTACCTATTTACCTATCTATGTATGGATTTACATAAAATTATGTTACTGTTTTCATCCAGGTTAGATATGTAGTTGTTTTATCACTAACAATCTATTATTCTAATCCATCTACCAGAACGTAGCTGAACAGAAAGATAATGAATGATAGTTTATTCTCTAGTAACACAACAAAAATTACAACCATATCATGACTTGGAGCTCAAGGCTGTTTACAGATCTGTGTTTCAGAGTCATCGTACCTCGCAATTGTTCTAAGCCTCTTTATTACAAGCACTTCAAACACCCTGAGTTTCATAGCCTTAGAAGCTTCCAAGTCTAGAACAATGTATCCTAAGTAATTAAGTTGCAATATTCATTTGTCTTCACATAACTGATATTTTAGCATGGTGGAGTATTCCCAAACTTACTTGAAAATTATCTGAAGAAATTTTGTATAATGCACATTTCCAGAGCCTATCCCAGCTTGAGAAAGCCACACCCCAGGAGGAGGCACAGAATGAACTCACCAGGTGATGCTGGTGTGTCTTGTAGGTAAGTAGCCAACCTAAAATACTTACCTATCCATTCCCAAAAGCCAAGAATATTAAACTGTCATTGAGAGTCAAAAAGCAGTGTGTGTATCTGATTCTTCTGAAATCTTCCTATTTTTCTTAGTTCAACAATGTATATTTTCACAAAATTATCTTTATGTAAGTCCTTTTTTTAAACGTAAAATCCAATACTGTCTTTTTTAAATCAGTAAAGGCAAAAAACTAAACAAAACCGAAAAACTCACATTATATTCTCATTTCAGAGTTCTACTGCTACTAGGTATGAACATTAGATTTTATAATCTGTCTATTTAATATGTATTTATCATTTCTCTTATTTTACTTGTTTTTTGGCGATTCCTTCTTTGGCTTTGTTTATATCATCATGAATATTTTCACACTTCAGTGTTATCACTGGATTCTTTATGGGCTGTCATCAATTAAAAATACTTTTTAATCTGATTTTTCAACATTTTAAGTTATTTTCTTATATTTCATAATCATATTTTTCTTATACTTTATAGTTTAGTTTTCATCCAAATCATCCCTTCTCAGTCTGCCAAAATGGTGGCATTATCTTCTTTCACAAATACCATGGAACAAACATCTTTGTACTGTTCTTAGATTTGAAATGATGAAAAATTTGCCTGGTGAGCAAACACCAAGTTTTCTCTCTTTTTTCTTTTTGAAACACCACCAATGTAATTCAATTCAAATCACAAAAGAGAAAAGTATGATCAACAATTAAGGCAAGGCCTAGTGCTGTGGCTCACGCCTGTAATCCTAACACTCTGGGAGGCAGAAGGAGGTGGATTGCTTGAGCTCAGGAGTTTGAGAACAGCCTGAGCAATAGCAAGGCCCTGTCTCTACTAAAAATAGAAAAACTGAGGCAAGACGATTGTTTGAGCCAAGAGCTTGAGGTTGCTGTGAGCTATGACACCAGAGCACTCTACTCAGAGTGCCAGAGTGAGACTGTCTCAAAAAGAAAAAAAAAAAAAGCAATGAATGCAATATTACATCAAAACAATCACAGATCAACTTCATTTTAAAGAATTTGAAAAACTCAAACAGGGAATCTACAACAAATAATAAAATGCATTTTTAATAATAACATCTGATTGTGAACATTGGTTCAATGCCTACTTTGAGTCAAATATTTTATATAATTTTGTCTAATTTTATCTCTAGTAACCCTACTCAATTATCATTCTTCAGCCACAACCCTCAACCAATAACTAGGGATCAGGTTTCCAGCGGTGCACTGGAGCTGGCTCCTCCCAGCTCAAAAGAGGCCATTCTTCAAATTTCAGAAATTTTGCAAACAAGTTAAAGTCAATTAGTAGTTTGCAATCATCCATAGTGAGGATATTTATAGAGCAGGTATCACAAATGTAACAATAGAATAGTGTCTGTGTTTCTAGAAAGGCAGTTGTTAACCCTTTATTAACACACCAATGGTTGGTGTGTGTAGTATACGCTGTATATACACGCGTGGTACTTTACCCTTGCTCACCAATTCCTGGACGTACTCTGACTCCCTGAGTTTCCTAGTGGGATTCAATAACAGCTAGATTCAAAAGACACCTTTATCCAAATAAACTACCTGTCATCAAAGGCTTGTGTAAGACTTGGTCTTTGGAGAAACTCAAACTAAAACAACCTATTTATAGATGTGCAATTAATGTGTAATAGAAATGACACTACAAACTGGTAGGGAAAGAATGATTTGCTTAGTGGACTATTTGGAACAATGGTATTACTAAGGAAGAAAATTAAGTTGACTTGTTTCCTTATATTGTATGTTATATTTTTAACTCGAATTTCAATTAAAAAGCTAAATGTGCAATGCTAAAATATCTTAACAGAAAAAATGTAGAAGAGTATCATCAATATCCAGGTATGAGGAGGAATTTTCTAAAATTCAAATATCAAAAGCATAAATTTAAAAATTGTTAAGTTTTATTACATAAATCAAAATAAGAATTACTCTTCAAAGAAGGATTATATACATAATAGTAATGACAAACTGGGTGAAGATATTTATCATTTCCCAAACTAATAGCTTATTGTTTCATTAATGATGGGTTTATATACCAAGTTGAGTCTAGATATAAAGAAATAAAGAATGTTATAATTTTTGCACGTGATGATGTTACTGTGCAAAAATTCATGTGGGAGAAATACACAGATTTCTTTCTTAGCCTATCCAGGTTCCCAGCTGTCAGAAACCTTATCAAGAGGATAGATAAAGACTTACTTCAGCATTTGATCGTGCAAAAAGAATTTTTTTTATCCCACCCATTAAAAATATGCTGCTGTATAAGGCTAACTTAATTATAACAGAGATGTCAGAGTTAAAATAAAATCAATGTACTAAAGCATTTTTCATATACATGAAATGAATGTAGGCATGGAAAGGAATTAACATATATTAGTGAAATTTTTTTAATAAAAACACTAAGGAAGCATTACTTTTAAAATATTAACATTGTGTGTTGGAGAATATTAAAAAATGTTATCCAATATATAAAATGAACAGCAAAAGTATTATTCCAAATTGTTACTAGGAATTTTCAAGTTCAAATTATATAAACAAGAGAAAAACACAGCAACATTTAAAAAATAACATTTTAAAAATTACCGAGTTCATTATCTGAGCATTTATATTTTATAGTCTGATGGAAACTTCTAAGAAAACAGTCACAATACTCACAGAGTCAGGGGAAAGCATTACAGACAGATAACGCTCGCTTCAATTGAAGAGAACTATGGAGATTTTGCTAAAAGTTGCTAATCCTACAAGTTAAGATAAATGCAGTGAATGTGCATGTCTGGAAAGAAAATTACACCTGTGTATGGATCCTGTCCTCGACATTCACAATTGGACACCGTACCTTACGGAAACATTTCCCAAAGTGCTGTGTGAACACAGCAACACATTCTATTTCCCAGGAAGTTCTTACAGTTTAAAGGTTATTCTTACTTTGTGTTAAAAAATTATTTCCACATAGCTTCTATCCAGTGGTCCTGATGCTTCTCGCTAGAGCTAAAAGTAAATCTATTTTATACCCGGTCATTTTAGAACTACTAACTCCTTCCAAATTGCCTTTTTCCCAGGTGATCCCCTCTCAGATCTTCCTGTCACTTTTCAAAGTTGTCAGTACCTTGCCTCATTCTATGAACACATTTGTGAATGCCCATTTTAGAGTGAGCACTAAGAACCAAACTCAGCATATGAGGGGTAATCTCACCAGAAAACAAGAAAAGGAAAATTAGCAAAAAAGTAAATTCATAAAGATTTTAAAAGGTAAGGACATATATAGGTACTAAATAAATATTTATTTAGCAAATCAAATTGTTAATTCATATTGATTTTCTAGACAAAATTTTCCTCCATGGAATAAAGATAAGTTTTTTCTCAAAGAATTTAAATTTTTTTTTTTTTTTTTTTTTTGAGACAGAGTCTCACTTTATCACCCTCAGTAGAGTGCCGTGGCATCACACAGCTCACAGCAACCTCCATCTCCCGGGCTTAGGTGATTCTCTTGCCTCAGCCTCCCGAGTAGCTGGGACTACAGGCGCCCGCCACAATGCCCAGCTATTTTTCTGTTTTTTTGCAGTTCGGCCGAGGCTGCGTTTGAACCTTCCACCTTCGGTATATGGGGCCAGCGCCCTACTCGATGAGCCACAGGCTTAAATTTAATCCTTCAGTTTATTAAAATGCCTTAGCCCAGCTCTCTGGAGAGTATGTAAATCCATGGTTCAAGATCCACTTAGTTCTCCCCACTAAATTAGAATGGAAGCTCAGAAATGAGGGCTCGTGCCTTATTTTCTGAAAATAACATAGGAAAGATCAAAGAGATTAACACTGTAACCAAATGAAATACAATTTATATACTTCAGTTTATTTCAAATAATTTTCATCTCATCAGATAAAGAACAGTTTTGCAACTATACACATCATTTTTAGATGCTGATTTTTTCACTCAATTTATTCGCTGCACCCCCGTCTCCAGGTTGTCTACAAATATAGTAAGAATTATTTCGAGGTCCATATCCAAAGCCGTAATAAAAGGTACTAAACTCAATAGCATGCTGAGGACCTCCAGAGACCTCTACGCTGACAACAACACAATTCAGTAAGACCCTTTGGGTGCAGCAGGTCCACTGATTAAGAATTCACTTAATTTACTACAGGTACTAAAGATATCTTTTTTCATAAGGTATAATTTTTTAAAATCTGTCAGATTGTTCCTGACATTAGAAATTGCTGTATCACTTGTTCTACCGCTTGAATAACCGACTATATCACAAAAGGAAATGTGTCCCCTCTAAGTGTGCCTTCTCAGTAAGTTCACCCTATCCCTTAGGAAGTTATTGCCTCTCTAACTGCTCACATATATTGTTTTTTTATCTTCAATGGTAATATTCAAATCTTGTTAAGTGTTTTTCTTTTTGAAAATTGGGATGGTAATTTGTGTCAGTGTCCAGTACACTTGCTTAGTTTTTTTATTTTTTTGTTGTTCGTTTTACTTTTTTTTTTTTAATTAAATCATAGCTGTGTATATTAATGCAATCATGGGGTACAATGTGCTGGTTTTATATACAATTTGAAATATTTTCATCAAACTGGTCAATATAGCCTTCACAGCATTTTCTTAGTTATTAAGACATTTATATTCTACACTTAGTAAGTTTCACATGTACCCTTGTAAAATGCGCCGTAAGTGTGGTCCCACAAAGTACCCTCCCTCCACCCATTCTTCCCCCTCTCCTTCCCTCTCTCTCCCCCTTTTCCTTCTTCTTGGGCTATAATTGGGTTATAGCTTTCATATGAAAGCTATAAATTGGTTTCATAGCAGGGCTGAGTACATTGGATACTTGAAGAGAAACTTCTCTGAAGAAGACAGGCACATGGCCTACAGACACATGAAAACATGCTCATTGTCCTTAATCATCAGAGAAATGCAAATCAAAACTACTTTGAGATATCATTTAACTCCAGTAAGATTAACCCACATCACAAAATCCCAAAACCAGAGATGTTGGCGTGGATGTGGAGAAAATGGAACACTTCTACACTGCTGTTGGGAATGCAAACTAATACGTTCCTTTTGGTCTGAAAATAGACCTGTCATTTGATCCTATAACTCCTCTACTAGGTATATATCAAAAAATCACATTATAACAAGGATATTTGTACCAGAATGTTTATTGCAGCCTAATTCATAATTGCTAAGTCATGGAAGAAACCCAAGTCCCCATCAACCCAGAACACCTGTTTAGATGATTCAACGGCTGTCGGTGTTTGAGAATGTAAGTAAATAGAGCATAATCTGTAATTTTAAATTTTTTTCTCTAGGTTTGGCTGGGGGGAGGGTTATCTACTAAACTAATATAATAATCTTATTCCTTCTGCCAAATGTCCTTCCATACTCATGTATGTCATTGCAGACTCTAATAGAAATAAAACTTACAAAGAGAATTCTAAAAATGCCATTATTTGCCTGATTTTGTGCATGTAGGTAGGATCCACCACATTTAATATTTATCGATATGAAATAATCATTGAAAAGATGCTCTAACTGTGGATTCCTTAAAGGTGACAAAAATAATTGTTAGGAATGATTTGTTTGGCCATCTATAAGAATGATATATCATTTATTAAGCTTATACACAACAAATAATACAGTAATTCTAATACAAAGATTCAGCCCCTCTTCACAATGACTTTTAACATTAAGAGTAAGAGAATAACATTATTCTGTTCTCCAAATTCTCTAATCCCAATAGCTTCTTTCCTCATGCTACCTGGGCATCACTATTTTTATTCACATCCTTTATGATTAATTCCAATTTGTGATTCAAAGTCTATTCTTTAAGTATTGACTTTTTAGTCAGTTAATTTATTGATTATTCGTTCCTCCATCTCATGTTTATCTAACATCTACTCTTGTTGAACATTGTTCTAGGATCTAATTACAAGCTAAAAAGAAATAATCAAATTCCTCTCCTTATCAAGTTTATATTTTAGTGCAATTTACCTTTCATGCACATCAGAGGATAATGATGAGTACCATGAAGAAATAAAGAGTAAAGGGTTAAAGAGCAGGGGGGAGAGGAGAGGAGGTTCCTTCGCCAGACCAGAAGATTGCTCTGCGGAGATGGCATTTGGGCTGACAACTAAGTGAAGACAGCCACAGACAGCTCTGAGAAGAGAAGTTTCTAGGCAAAGAGAAATGAAGAAGAAAATCTGGAAATTAACAGTATTTGAAAGGAGGAGAGAAAACCATTTCATCCAGAGCATTTTGGAAATGAAAGTGAGCTATAGGCAGTGTTCAAACTAGGCAGAGCCCTGTAGATCATATTAAGCATGTATTACTTTATTCCAATCATGTTCTATCGGAGGGTGTTAAGCAGAAGCGTGATAGGACCTCGTAAAATGACAAGACCATTTGGAAGTCTGGATGGAGAATTCACAATAGAAGAATGTGAGAAAGCTTGGAGGCTTGGATAGATAGAATCGTAGAGGGAAGGGGTTATTTTGGGATGTGTCTTAGGATATTACTGGCTTGATGATAAGTGAGATATGGAGCATGAGGGAAAGAGAGGAAGCAAGGATGTCTCTTAAGTGGTTGAGTTAAGTGATTTGATGATAGATGAGGCCATTGTTGAGACAATGGAAGTGAAGAGAAGGTGTGGGTGAGGAATCGAAAGTCCTATTTTGGACATATTTAAGTTTGATATCCTAATTTGACATCTAGTAAATATTTTAAATACAATCAGGAGGAGATATTAAGCTTGACATTTACACTCAGAAAAAATGACAGTGAAAGCCACAGGACTGCATGAGATCAGGTCAAAGAATATCCAGATAAAGAAAAGGAGGAAAAGTCCTGGTTAGACTCTAAAACAAAAATTAATGTGAGATACCCAGAGACGTGTGTCTTTCTACAATCTCAGTCCTCCCCACCCCCAATTATCTTCTCTTGTTGAAGGAATGGCTCAGGAGCATACTGTTTTAACATATTTTGGCTTATTATAAAGTGAATTTCATCAATAAATGAGCTAACTCTCAATTATCTAGCTGCTATTTATATTACATGCTCCCACACATGTAGTTGCTTTTATGTTTTCTTTGACATAAAAAACAAATATTCTCAAGATTATACATCTCACTGAGGTAGGAAGAGTAAAAGTCAGGATTTTTAGTCTAGGCCAATGTTACTAGGTCAATTCACCAATCATAAATTATTTAATTGTATCTATAAGAATATCTTAGACTATGCTATCACATTACTAATATTTATCAAATTTACTCACATTATTTTTATATAGCAAATGGTTTTGAATAAAAAAAAACAATGATATAATCAAATTTGTTAATTCTGAAATCTCAATCCATATATAAAAGTGCACAGCATAGCTACCAGCTCTCAAGGGAGTCGTTTAAAATCTAGGTCTATCGGAATGTCTTCTTTCATCAAGCACCTTCTAATAATTACTGGAAAATGCCGTTAAGAACAAAGTGCTGCAAACAGATTTTTGGATATTAGCTGATAATGTCTGACATGAGCACTTAATGTGTAGTGATGACTATTCTTAAATATGTTTAAGCCTTACAACAACTTTATGAGGTATTAATATCACCTCTATTTTAAGTAACCATTTTGAAATACATCAGAGCATTCTGTTCTCTTAACAAGGCCTGCTCTAAGGGAAAATAATTTTACCATAGCCTAAGCTGATGGGTTTTTATCAGAGCTCAATCCACCTAGGGGAAAAGAAATGCCCAACTTCAGTTGTCTGTAACATTCCCTAAGGGAGAAAAGAAATACCCAACTTCAGCTGATGTAGCCTTCCATGCAGAGGAAAGGAAATGCCCAACTTCAGCTTTCACTACGCTTCCATGTGGAGGCTCCCTCTAGCCATCCCATCCCAATGAAAAGATGGGAACACTGGGAAACACTGCGGAAGTTCACAGTCCAGAGTCACATGCTCTGCAAAAGACTAACACCCAAGCACAGGACTACAGAATGCCTTCTCTCCCTCACAACACTCTGCCATGCCACTAAAGGTCCAGCTACCAGAGATCCCTTCATTCAGAAAATAATATCCAGATTTCAACAAAAAACTATAAAACATAATAAAAGGGGAAGAAAACAGTTAATAGAAACTGAACAAGCATCAGAACAAGAGTGATACAGGACAGGTATGTTGGTATCAGACTAGGAACACACAACCATGATTAATGTGCAAAACGTTCTATGAAAAAGTAAACAATGTATAAGAACAAATGGGCAATGTAAGCAAACAGGTGGAAATTCTAAGACTCAAAACAATTTTTCAGATTAAAAATACTGGAATGGAGTGAAGAATGCCTTTGATAAACTCATTAGTAGACCAGACAAAACTGAGGAAGAAATCTGATCCACACCACCAATCAACTGAAGATGTGATAATTGACTTCTATCAACCACACCATCGAACAACAGCATACTACACATTTTCCTCAAAATTACATGGAATGTTCAGAATGTTCATAAAGACAGATCACATTTTTGGCCATAAAACATACTGTATCCAGTTTCAAAAATAGAAAACAATTTTGCAGTACCCCAGTTGAAAATCACTGCTGTAGACATTGAAATGTTCCACTATTTTGTCAAATTTTTGACAAATTAGATTAGAAAATGTTTTTTAAAAAAATCAGTAGCAGTTCACAATATATTGGACTGGATTAATTTTTTTTTTTGAAGGTTGGAGGTCTTGGTTTTTATTTCTTTTCTTTTTTTTATAATTTTATTAAATCATAATTGTGTACATTGGTGCAATCATAGGGCAGAATGTGCTTCATATACAATCAGAAACATTTTGATCGTACTGTGAGAGATAGCTCTCATAGCATTTTCTTAATCACTATATAAAGACATTGAT
>CAUYRH010047271.1:0-12622 GCA_963574655.1 Perodicticus potto
ACCATAAGTGTGATCCCACCCTTTACCCTCTCTCCACCCCCCCTTCCCTCCCTTACCCCTTTCCCCGACTTCTTGTGCTATAATTGGGTTGTAGCCTTCGCATGAAAGGTATAAATTTGCTTCATAGTAGGGCTGAGTACAATGGATACTTTTTTGTCCATTCTTGAGATACTTTGCTAAGAAGAATATGTTCCAGCTCCATCCATGTAAACACGAAAGAGGTAAAGTCTCCATCTTTCTTTAAGGCTGCATAGTGTTCCGTGGTATACATGTACCACAATTTATTAATCCATTCATGGGTCAATGGGTACTTGGGCTTCTTCCATGACTTAGCAATTATGAATTGGGCTGCAATAAACATTCTGGTACATGCTCATTTTTCTTTTGAAGTTTTATAACCTTCCTGCCCACCCTGACTCCTCAGAGTTCTCTGCAGATCTAGATATACATTACTAGATTTTAGACACTACAAGTATCTTTTTTTTTTTTTTGGAACAGAGTTTCACTGTGTTGCCCTTGGTAGAGTGCTATGCTATTTTTTGGTGGCAGTTGTCATTTTTCTTTAGCAGGCCCAGACGGAGCGCGAACCTGCCAGCCTCGGTGTATATGGCTGGTGCCCTACCCACTGAACTATGGGCACTGCCATACTGCAAGTATCTTCTTAGTCAGCTGACTGTTAACATTTTTTCATGGTAGCATTTAAACAGATTTTTTACATTTTTAAAAATATTTCATTTTACTTTCCATATGGTCAGTATTTGGGTCTTGATATTTTTCTCAACAAAAACATTCTCATGTACTTTTTCTTTTTTCTATTATTATTTTTTATTTTTACATATACATGTGTATATTAGGTTTCCACTTTTTGCCTTCACAGAATTAAAAAGGCTTAACATTTAATAACAATAACAATGTTTAAGATAAGGACTAGAAACAAAAACCTCATAAAGAATGAAGATAAATGCATTCAGAAAAGAAAACAGACGATTACTGCATCGAAATATTAAGCAATATTAATAATAGTAATGCAAAGAAGAAACTAATGTTCACATTGTCAAGTACGAGTATGTCTGTTTTAGAATGCTTTAATTCTGAGGCTCAGTATGAAGTCATCAGTTAACTTCTTATTTTTTTTCCAAAGTCACAAAAAAATAGACAACTTTCTTGTACCCTCAATGAATCCTCAACCAAAAAAAAAAAAAAAGACAACTAATATCATATAAATAAAAGTAAAAGATAGTTTCAAAAAACAGATCATGCCAATATAGACAATAGAAAAAGAAGAAATATTTCAAAATCATTCTACTTGATCTGGTTACACCTGATAGTGAAATTGGAGAAAATATATTGTTATAAAGGGAAATTACAAACATATTTCATTTATAAATGAGGATGCAATATCCTAAACAACATATTGACAAGCTGAATTAAAAATTAATGTTTAAGTAATATACTTTGGTCAAAAACTGAATCCAATTTATGTGAGAATTAGTCACTATTTTCTTTCCCTTTTTTTGTCTTCTTTCCCTCACCCCCTCCCTCCTTCTCTCTTTCTGTCTGCTTTCCCTTTCCCCCATGCCTCACTGTATCATTAATTGTCATTTATTGTCCTCATATCAAAGTTGAATACGTAGGATTCATGCTTCTCCATTCCTGTGATGTTTTACTAAGAATAATGTGTTCCACCTCCATCCATGTTAGTACAAACACTACAAAATCTCCTTTTTTTGATGGCTCAGTAATATTCCATGGGATACATACACCATAGCTTACCAATCCATTCCTGGGTTGAAGGACATTTAGGCTGTTTCCACATTTTAGCAATTGTAAAATGGGCTGCAATAAACAGCCTAGTACAAGTGTCTTTATAATAAAAGTTTTTTTTTTCTTCTGGATAGATGCCCAGTAATGGGATTGCAGGATGAAATGGGAGGTCTAGCTTGCGTTCTTTGAGAGTTATATTTCCTTCCAAAAAGGTTGTATTTCTTTACAGTCCCACCAGCAGTGTAAAAGTGTTCCTTTCTCTCCACATCCGTGCCAACATCTGCAGTTTTGAGATTTTGTGATATACGCCATTCTCGCTGGAGTTAGATGGTATCTCAGAGTAGTTTTAATTTGCATTTCTCTAATAATTAAGGATGATGAGCATTTTTTCAAGTGTTTACTGGCCATTTGTCATCTTTAGAGAAGATTCTATTCATCTCTCTTTCCCATTGATGTATGGGATTGTTGGTTTTTTTTCTTGTAGATTAATTGAAGTTCTGTATAGATCCTGGTTATTAAACTTTTGTCAGACTCAAGATGTGCAAATATCCTTTCCCATTGGGTAGGTTGTCTATTTGCTTTGGTTATTGTCTCCTTGGCTGTACAGAAGCTTTTCAGATTAATTAAGTCCCATTTGTTTATTGTTGCAGTTGTTGCTATTGCCATGGCAGTCTTCCTCATAAAGTCTTTCCCAAGACAATATCTTCCAGTGTTTTTCCAATTCTTTCTTTGAGGATTTTTATCATCTCATGCCTTAAATTTAAGTCCTTTGTCCATCTTGAATCAATTTTTGTGAGTGGAGAAAGGTGCGCATCCAGTTTCAGTCTTCTACATGTGGATATCCAATTCTCCCAGCACCATTTATTGAATAGGGAGTCTTTCCCCCCAGTGAACACTCTTGTTTGGTGTATCGAAGATTAGATAGCTGTAAGTTGTTGGTTTCATTTCCAGCTTTTCTATACAATTCTAAGTATCTATGTCTCTCTTTTTGTGCCAGTACCATGTTGTCTTGACCACTATGGCTTTGTAATACAGCCTAAAATCTGGTATGGTGATACCCCCAGCTTTGTTTTTATTACTAAAAACTGCCTTAGCTGTACGGAGTTTTTTCTGGTTCCATACAAAATGCAGAATCATTTTTTGGAGGTCTTAAAAGTAGGATGTTGGTAATTGAATAGGAATGGCGTTGAATAGGTAAATTGCTCTGGAAAGTATAGACATTTTAACAGTGTTGATTCTTCCCAGCCATGAGCATGGTATGTTATTCCATTTATTAAAGTCCTCTACTATCTCCTTTCTTAAGGTTTCATAATTTTCTTTATAGACCAAACCCATTTTCTAATCATCAGAACTGGCATCCCTTTGCACTTTCCTCATTATTCAAATCATTTGTCCCTTGGGTTCTGGAGTCCATTTATTTCCCTTTGCTTGACCAGTAGAGACCTCAGAGGGCTATGAGCTGTGGCTCTTCTTAGGAGTTGCATATGCTGCATTTACTGGCTGTATTAACATCACACCAAGGAGGCAGAAACACATGCAAACAAGAGGCAGAGCTCTAAGGGCATTACTGATGATGCAAACCAGTAGAGAATGAAAACATCAGCCCAACTGAGCAGCATGAAAACAGCACTTGCTCTTTGCCCATTTAGATGCCAAATCATGAAAACATTGGGGCCCAATTTTCTTTTTCTTTTTTTTTTAATTATTGGGAATTCATTGATGGTACAAAGAACCAGGTTACATTGATTGCATTTGTTAGGTAAAGTCCCTCTTATAATTGTGTCCCACCCCCAAAAGGTGTGTCACACACAGTTACTCACCTCCCACCCCCTCCCTCCTTCTGTCTCTCTGCTCTCCCCTTTCCCCACCTCCCTCCCTCTCTCTGTCCTCCCCTTCTCCCACCTCCCTTCCTCCCTCTCTCTGCTCTCCCCTTCCCCCAACCCCCACCATGTACTAGGTCACCAACTGTCCTCATATGAGAATTGAGTACATGGGATTCTTGCTTCTCCATTCTTGTGAGGCTTTACTAAGAATAATGTGTTCCACTTCCATGCAGGCTAATAAAAGGAGATAAAGTCTCCATCTTTTTAAATGGCAATTTTCTTTTTCTTTATAAGTTTTACTAATCTTTTAAAATTTCTGTGAACCTATTTTGATACAGATTGAATATTAAAATTGATTTTAAAAGTTTGAAAGAAAAATACAGAATGCTTTGTTGACTAAAGGCAAACTAGTTTGAAAATGTCCTGAAAAGAACTTTGTCTTTCTCTCTACTCTTCCTTTTCCTTCTTCTTCCCGCTCCTCATCCCCTTTTCCTTTTGGCTACTTCATTTTTCATTCTCTTTCTCTTCTTTTAATCTTTTTCCTTTAAATAATATATTTAACTGAGTGTAGTGAACTGTGATTCAATTTAACAATTCATCATTTTGTACTTTTTATTTCATTTTTTTCTCCATAAGAAATTTAAAGTAAATTTAGCCTGGAAATAAAGTTTAAATTATCCCACTTCTTTGATATTTAGTAAAGGTCAACAAAATAAGCATATCTATGAAATATTCAGTTGCTTTTGATATAATTTGATTGTAGTGATAAGCAGAGGTACTAAAACTTATAGTTAACACAGTCACTTATACCAGTTTCATTTTTATGAGAAATGAAAAATCAAACAGAATGGTGATGTTTGTATGTACACAGTAGAGTGAGAACATATTTTTAGATATTTTTTCAAAGTATAAATATGGAAAACACTTGTTAAATTTGATATAATTACATGATAATTTTCAAAATTATGCTCTTCATCCAACAATGGTGACTATGTTGTGGGAAACTGATAATTCCATTAACAATCGCCAAATTCTCTTATTTAATGATACCAGAATAATGTTAACAATTATTTCTCTTTCATTGTTCAATTTTTTTTGTAATTCAAAATAGTGATCTTTCTGCCAAAACAACAACTAAAAAGCATAGACTAAGACTATATTTGATGAGAGAGAAAAGATCACCTTTTAATATTCTCTCTTCCTTTCTTATCTTATTTTGCTGATAGTGAAATGGAAGCATAGTGGGAAGAGGTAGTTGAAAACACTTAATTTTTAGAAATTCGTATTTTGAAGATCAGATTAATTAATACAAGTGAGTTCATGTCATTCCAGGATGTCTATCTCCCAATAAGTCCATCTCCCTTAATCTAGAAAAGGGCTGCTTTTTAATTTTACATGGGATAATCGTCATAAGCCCATTATGCACTCTCGAGCCTCTTTGAACTTGCTTTTCCCTTTGTCATATGAGAATTGTACACAACAGAATAAAAAAAGTAACATGGTAAGATCACTCACTAGTCCTACAACTTGTCCACATACAAATATTTCCTGATGAATTCAAAGAAAAGGCAGAATTGACCTTTAACACAAAACTCTGATTGAGACCAAACCATAAACAAAAACCATGGTGTATTGTCTGTTATTTTTATCAATATTATGTAAATCCATTAACTATAATACTTTAGTCCTTAAGCCTTTTATATTATATTTTAGTCATCTGTATTATTTATTTTATTTTGTCATCATAATATCTATTTCTCTTATCATTTTTAGATGTTAAAAATAATAAATCTTAAGTGATGCTTATAATCTCTATATGACCAAAACAAAGGGAAACAAATCTCAGAAACAGAGAACATCTTTGAGGATAAAAACGTATTTTTCGTACCATTTTTGGGGTGGATATGTATTTTTTAATATTATTTTATATCTTCTTGCTTTAATGTAGTCTGTGTTTATATTTTGTCTTTGTGACTTTATAGAAAATAAACAGCTTGTGTGTTTTCTATGTTTCAGTTTAATTGCTCCTATCGGCTTTGCTATAAAAAAATAATCTTAGGAAGCGAAACTTCGGGCTTGTTCTAATTTCTTTTTATTTTTCCTCTGTGTAAATCTGAGGCACAACCCAACAAATAGTACGAAATGATTTCTCTTTTTCCTGAACCTTATTATAGTACATTCATGAAGTGGGGGTATTTAACGTTCTATTGTTATTTCCACAATATATTTTGTTAATCAAAGATTTTACTGGTTATATTTTGCCATTGAACTTTTAATTGTTTTGCTTCCAAAACCCCAATCCATTTGAAAATGATAAGACTAAGTACTTCTGCTAGACTGCTTCAAAATGGCTGCAGCGTGTTTGACAGCCTGTATGGCTCAGTTTTTGTAACTTTCCACCCTTAAATCAACTTACTTCTTGGAATAAGAAAAAAATGTCAGAAAACTAAACTGCTGTTCAGGTTCTGCTCTTCAAACAACATCAATAGTCAGGTAAAAAAGTTTACAAGTTTATATAAATATAATGATACTTTGTTATTTTAAGCATGAGCAATTTGTGTAACAAAAAGCACAGTTTACCCAATCAGGCAGTTAACTTTTTACTGAGAGCCCAGCTCTGTGGATAGAAAGGCAGGGACTCTGCCTGTAAGGAACCCTCAGTATGGCAGAAATCACAAGAAATGCACATGAACAGTTGCAAAACAAGTAAATAATGGTATTAATGATAAAAAATGAGCCAGACCTAGAGTGAAATCAAGTGTTAGAGAAAACGCAATGAAGATTGTAACATTTTGGTATTTATATGAAGACAGACGAGGAGTCGGCTACACAAAAAGGCTGTAAAAAGGCATCCAAGTCATAGCAAACGGAATATACATGAGACGTGCTGTACATCAGCTGACTCTTAAGTTGACGGTTCCTTCACACGCTTGGACTCCTTACAAGGCTTTAGAGCTAAGGTTCTATTTCTAATTCTGTATTTTATTTTTATTTTTATTTTTTTGCGGTTTTTGGCCGAGGCTGGGTTTGAACCCGTCACCTCTGGCATATGAGGCCGGCGCCCTACTCCTTTGAGCCACAGGTGCCGCCCACTAATTTTGTATTTTTATAAACAACCCTTCTCAATGTATACAAGCTGCATTTTTCACAGAAATTAGATTCACCCCTGAGAATATGTATGCGGTGGAAGAGAGAAAGGGCAAGTTGACATAACTACAGCCGCGTTTGACTTCACCTTGGGGCAGCCGTGGCAGATGAGGCTGATTGCGGACCTCTCTCACTGTGTTTTAGAAACCCAAGGGACTGACGCTCTTACTTCTCCCTGAAGCAAATGTTGAAATTGATTTCTTCCATTTTCATTGTTTAGTGCTGAGGAAGCAGGATGGCAAGGTTCTTAAGCTAAGAGGAAGAAGTAAGTTGAGGCCATTTCTAGCCTCTTTTGGGGGACAACTGACTATGAAGCATCACATTTAGATATGACATCAATTGCATCCTCTCACAAACACCAGTCCTGCACTTATTTATTATTCTACAACTTACTGAATGCTTGTTCTATATTCACTCCCCTTACCATCCTACTGAACCCATGGTATTTCAACCTTCTCTGTTTTACTGATGTTTATGAGTACTTGCTCTCATAGGTATAGGCTAGAAAAAACAATCATCTTTCATTCTTTATAGAAAGCACGCCCTGCTTGACTTAGTTTCTGTTTCTTGGATGACAACATTCACTTCTCCCCACACGGTACTGCATCTTGCCTCTTCACCCAGTCTTCTGATTACTTTCAAATTGAATGCTAGTAACTTCCTCAATGAAGTTTATTTAAATTTACCCCTATTTTAATTCTTTGGGCTCTTTAGTGGCCAGTGTTTAAGACTCTTGTCTATGTGTCTGGGATAATTGCCAGCTATTTCACACCTGCATATTTCCTCTTCCTCCCTCCCTTCAAAGGGTGGCACCATAGTTTGTCCTTTCTTTGTCTTGTCTAGCACAGAGCCTAACTCTTTTTAAGTGATAATTAAGGGGTAGAAGGATTTACCTCTTCGACAGTGAATAATACCGAGGAGTACATGAAGGTTGCAATGGGAAAACTTCACATAAATTTCCTTTTTTTTTTCTAAACAAGAGTATTAAGGGGGTGAGTGGCATAGTAGAACAAACAGACCAGTTAAGTGACCCAAAAGAGTTGTGGGGATCTGAACTAGATTTTTTGCATATCCCTTAAATGTATGCTTCAATTTTAATATCTTGATTAAAGTGTCCATCACAAGGTCATTTAGCTTCAAAAATCCACCTGGAAAACACGTACAATGTTTAGGTACAAAGTTGAATTTCTAGAACTGGCTCACTACTGTGATTTTTAGAAACCTTCCTGCCCACCTCCTTTGCTCAACCCTAAACTACCAAATATCCAGTTTAGCCCACAATTCAGTGACCTATTACTCCCCCTCTAAGACCGAGAGGTTGTCTATGATTCCAGTGAGCTACATTCCTGAATTAGAGAAACAATTTCAATTCAATCATAATGGATAAGATGCTCAAATATTGAAATGTATTTTCTTGCTTTTATTTATTTTGGATTGGGAGAGGCATAAGGTCCTTAACCTTCAATGTCCTTAATCTCATACCAATTCTAGAGCTTCTAATTCTTTGTCTTTTCTTGAAAGAAATTATTTTTAATGCCAAAACAATATAAGATTTCTCCTTCAATGATTCAGGGGATATAAAGAGAAAGAATTGGCTATTTATAGGAAATCAGATGATACAGTGTTTATCAAATTATACTTCATGCACAAACTATTTAAATAATCTAATTTTTACTCACAATAAAGGGCAGGTTTCACTGAAAGTTTCTCAGCTCTTACATTCTTTCTATCAAAGGCATCCTTTTTCAGCCTCTGAATTGACCGTTCATTGAAAGTCTGCTCACAGAAAAGAGGGGAGAAAGATTGTAAAAGATAAATACTTACAAATAGCTTGGTCATGAGAAGGTAGGGTATTTATGAAGGAAAAATTGATAATCTGTTAATGTACTGCTTTGATACAATTCATAATCCTATTATATTCCACCATGTATGAGTCCCTCACAGACTTATCCCAGTCTCAAGGTCGACTGTAGGACGCAGACTTTGAACTGATGTCACCCAGGAGATCAGCTATTTCTCACTGTGGTTTCCCATGGGCACCTGGCAGGGAGCTTGTTTATTGCTCCACGGCAGGGTGGTTTGGCTTCTCATTACAAAATCAGCCAAAAATAGTGCCCAAATTCTTCATGTCGTGAAACACTAGAAATTTCCACACTTACAGGTGGAGTATCTGAAGAATGGAATCAATATCTAGATACAGGAATAGAAGGTAAAATGGATTTCAGCTTAGATCATAATATAATGAGGTAACTTTCCTTCCAAGGTTTTGCAATTGAATGCAGTCATTATGAGTATGTGGAAAAGAAGGGGAAAATGTGTCTGGGCTTTCATGTCGGTTTTTGTTCTTGAAAAACTAAAAATACTGTTTTACCATTTTTTTCTTTTCTTTCTTTCTTTCTTTTTTTTTGGTAAAAGGAAAAAAGACCTTCATAGTTGAAGTACTGGTGACCTTTTGCAGGAATTATGCAGGCAGCTCTGAATGGCTGTTCTAAGGGTGATGATGTGGTACAATCAGTTTTACTGAAGAAGACCCCCCTGGGCTGCGGGGTAACTAGCTTAATAGCTTTCCAAGAGGACAAATCTGATACAAGACTTTAAAATGCACTTTAGGTATTTAGTATCAAATGGACAGGTAGGAGGAAGTCCAGTGGATAAACCAAGGTGATGAAGACACATTGCAAATACAAGCTGCTACCGCTTGCTGCCTTCTCCCCTGCACAAACTGCGCTGCTTCCCAGCCAGTTTGGGTTTATGACAACTGGCAAGTTCTTTTTTATCAATGCTTCCAAGTACAGGGTACTGTATATAAAGCTAGTTGCCTCAGAAGTACATCTCCGTATTCTTTGCTTTACATTTTCACTTTTTCCTCACTTTTTGCCCACTTTTCTTGGTTACAGTATTCTTAAACATCAACACTAGACTGTCAAGGAAAGACTCCATCTGGAGCCCAGAGGGCATGTTCCTATCAGCCACTATCTCCATTGATAGGAACCAGAAAGTAGTAGTCTCAATGGCACACACTGGTAAATAGCTGTAACCTTGACTCTGGTACAAACAAATGTTTAAAGATGTCATCAGCTTTGTGTAAATGTCGATTTGTGTAAGTGAATTTGGGGGATAATTACACTGCACTTATAGACTCTGATCCTGACATCAAAATCACCTGGGTTCCGGTGCCAGCTCTCTCTCGAGGTCCATTTAACTTCTTCAAGCCTTAGTGCCATCCCTTGGAACTTGGGAATCAAAATTACATCTATCTCAGGATGTTATGATTACTAAATAAACTATTAAGTGGTTAGCAGAGAGCCTAGCATATAGTAAGTTCTTAATAAATTATTTTTTAATTGAATAAACCAAAGATGTTTTTTATTTCTTTTTTTTTTTTTCATTTGAAATCATTTAATAAAGTGAAAAACTGTCTAGGGTACAAAAGCATTTCACATTTTAAAAAACAAACACCTTCTAAATTACAGTTGTAAATATCAACAATCCTTTATCTGAAACCCTTGTTTCAGATTTAGAAAATTTTCAGATTTTAGAAAGGTAAATCAGTGAGT
The DNA here is from genome assembly GCA_963574655.1 of Perodicticus potto. Taxonomy (NCBI): domain Eukaryota; kingdom Metazoa; phylum Chordata; class Mammalia; order Primates; family Lorisidae; genus Perodicticus; species Perodicticus potto. Next base: position 10,292 of record CAUYRH010047271.1, read on the forward strand.
ATACCATACTACATTAACCCTTAGCATTCTACAGTAAGCTTTAGCACCCCTTCCCCCAATCATCAAACACATTAATTTTTCCTGAAGCAAAATAAACAAACATTCATACTAAATGGGATAAATTTTGGTGCAAGCAAATGAGTTTTGTCCCTAAGCTTAGGAAAACCTCGTTTTCAAAGCTTTTTGGATTTTGGTATTATAATTAGATTAAAGAGTGCAGTATAAATTGCATGACAAGACACAAAAGATAATTTAAACAATTGACCCATTTTTACAAATGAAAGAAAATACATGCTTTCAAATACATTATAAATTAACAGCCATCTTCTCTTTGATATTATTAAATCTACATCTTAAATACATATACACATGCCATACTTAACATGATTTATAAAAGTCAATTGGTATTAAAGGCAGATGCACAACCCCTTCTGTAAGAACAGGATACTGTTAATGTGCAGTAAAATTAAAAACGGGATTAAGCCATCTCTTTATGATGCCGGGAAGAGAACTTGTTGAGTGCAACACGAGGAGGTCGGGTTTATTCTCCAAGAAATACAACTTTACTTACAAGCAGTCTCTTCCATTTAACTTACACTGAAAATGCATGTTGTTAGAGGTTTTCTTCTCAACAACACTACAAATAGCCTTATGCTCAAAAGTTAAAACTTTAGAAAGTATTTTTTGTCAGTTAAATAAGTAATTTTCTACCAAATTTAAAGACAAAGGAGTGACAAGGATGATGCCCCAAAGTAGCAGTGGTATTAAAAACAAATATATAAAGTCCATTGACTTTTTGTAAAATCCTATCTGTTCAGAGCCTAAAATTACTCAAAATCACAATATTATGTTTGTAAAATCATGTTTTTCTGATCACAGTAGAAATTTAGCTTTTCTGATTATAGACATTTCTTCCACCGACTGGTGTCTGAAGAATGGTTTCAGGGGGAAAAACAAATTACAGGTAGCAGCAACTTCCATCGGTTTGGGGACACTGAATAAGTGGCAAGTCATTCTGTTAACCAACTCCAGCCAAGGTTCATTATTCTACTGCCACGTTCCTCATTTGCTTCACGAATAATAGTGCTTACACGGCCAAGACAGTTCAAATTTTCTTCTATCATTTGTGCTAAAGTCTCCCCATCTTGAGGAGTTACCACACGTGACAGAGAATGTTCACGCTCTGCTGAAGTCGGGGGCAGCCACGCTGATGCTTGGGGAGTTTTGGCACCTTCTAGACTGGACACTATTAGGGACCGTGCAGAATTCTGTGTACAAGGAATTTTAAGGAGATGCCATATTTCTTTCTGCCTCTTTCCTGGCATAAACACGGCAGTATTGTCAGCTTCTTTGGTGTTGCTGAGGGCCACTTCCACCTTGGGGAGCAGGTCAATAATCTGTTTACAGTCCAACAACTTGCTCAGACCAAACAGCTCTTTGAGAACACGATCCTGACTCTGCACAGTATGCACAATAATTGTCACCATCTCTGTGCTGTCGCTGCAGGAGTGATCTGAAGGTCTGTGCTTTAACTGCTTATAAAGATCAACGACACGCTTGATACATCAAGCGTGGATCTTTTACAGAGATTCCATCAAGACTCCGTGACGTCTTCCACAGGGGCTCTTTTGCAGCTCCAAGATTTCAGTGTGCAAGGACATAATCTCATCCTCCACGTATCCAATGACACCAACCTCAGCATAGTGGATGGCCTTTTCTTCCATTTCTTTCCGTGCTTTTAGCATTTTTTCTGAGGATATCCCATAAGTCATCTGCTCACTATATCTCTCCAAGTCAAACTGAATGCTTTTCTGAAAAATTCCAATTTAGCTTTCAGTTGCTGTGATGCTGAGATTAAAGTATTCTTCATTTTTGTCAAATTAGCATTATATCTAAGCAGACTTAACATTGCTGCTCTTTGTTCTTGAAAGAGCCTGCTATAGTCTTCTTTTAGCCCAGACACATGATGCACTGCTTCAGCCCATGCTTTACACAGCTGTATAATTGGAAGTTGTATTTTGCTGTTCTGTACAATATAATTTACACAATCAGATAAATTTCTGGAAGCAAATGTCCCTTCATATACAGTCTTACTTTTATCAAACAAATAAACCATGTAGTCATCACAGCCTCTAACTCCATCTAGAACACATTGAGAAGCTGGTTTCCAAGGATCCAGAGAAATTTCCGTCTCTGAAAGTAGCTCTTGAGAACCAGTACTTATTCCAGTTTCACGCTCAATACGAGACTGCAGTGAATGAAGACTTTCATCAGGTGGTAACAAAAAAGAAATTATCTTTGCAGAAGTCATATTTAGGATGTGTACTATCT
>CAUYRH010047274.1:0-13301 GCA_963574655.1 Perodicticus potto
AAAATATTAGAAGAAAGTGCAGGGGAAACTCTTGAAGGAATTGGCTTGGGTAAATATTTTATGAGGAGGACTCCCCAGGCAATTGAAGCAGCATCAAAAATACACTACTGGGACCTGATCAAACTAAAAAGCTTCTGTACAGCTAAGAACATAGTAAGTATAGCAAGCAAAGAGCCCTCAGAATGGGAGAAAATATTTGCAAGTTATGCCTCTGACAAAGGTTTGATAACCAGAATACACAGAGAACTCCAATGTATTAGCAAGAAAAGAACAAGTTATCCCATCTCAGAGTGGGCAAAGGACTTGAAGAGCAACTTTGCCAAAGAAGACAGGCACACGGCCTATAGATACATGAAAAAATGCTCACCATCCTTAATCATTAGAGAAATGTAAATCAAAACTACTCTGAGATATCACCTAACTCCAGTAAGAGTAGCCCACATGACAAAATCCCAAAACCAGAGATGTTGGCGCGGATGTGGAGAAAAGGGAACACTTCTACACTACTGTTGGGAATGCACACTAATACATTCCTTTTGTTAGGATGTTTGGAGAGCACTTAGAGATCTAAAAATATACCTTCCATTTGACCCTATAATTTCTTTACTAGGTATATACCCAGAAGACCAAAAATCACACTACAACAAAGACATCTGTACCAGAATGTTTATTGCAGCCCAATTCATAATTGCTAAGTCATGGATGAAGCCCAAGTGCCCATCGACCCACGAATGGATTAATAAACTGTGGTACATGTACACCATGGAATATTATGCAGCCTTAAAGAAAGATGGAGACTTTACTTCTTTTGTGTTTACATGGATGGAGCTGGAAATCAAATGGGTTCTTTTATACTACATCCTTCAACAGTCAATTCTATTTATGAAAGTTGCTTTTCAACTTTTTTAGAATTCAAAACTTGGAACTGGAAGTAAAATTAGAAGACTTTACAAAGTAAAAGGGATGACATCACATGTGGAACTTAGAGGCTGAGTATTCTTTAGGAGAAAGGAGACATGCACTAAATTCATAATTTCCCATCCTCAGAGTCCAAAGTACAGTATCTAAACAAATAGATCTATAATTTGAGGGTAAATACACAAAGAAATAAATTCTTAAGGAGATGCATACCCCCAATTATCCTTATTTGATACACATTGTATGCCTCAAACAATATATCACATGTACCTTACAAAAATATTCTACTCTTATGTATCCATAATAATTAAAAATAAAATATAATATACGTGGCTGAATTTTTTATTGCAATTAGGGAATAAGAATAATGATACATATACAAAAGTAAGTTTGGAGAATCAAATTATAACACTGGTAGTGATAGGTAGTTTATATGAATGCATTTCCAGATCATTCTTCACAAAATACAAATAGATAATATTAATAGTTACTTTACTGATAAATTGTTCAAAATTGGGCAGCACCTGTGGCTCAGCCCCATATACCTAAGGTGGTGGGTTCAAATCCAGCCTTGGCTGAACTGCAAAACAAAAAAATAGCCGGGCGTTGTGGTGGGTGCCTGTAGTCCCAGATACTCGGAAGGCTGAGGCAAGAGAATTGCCTAAGCCCAGGAGTTGGAGGTTGCTGTGAGCTGTGTGATGCAACAGCACTCTACCAAGGGCAATAATGTGAGACTCTGTCTCTACAAAAAAAAAAAAAAATTGCTCAAAATAACCACATAAAAATAATTTTTAAAAATAATTTTAAAAATATTATTCTGATGGTGAACGACCAGAGATTTTAGGGCAAAAATCAAGAATTATTTAATATATTTCAGGATGAATTGTTTAATTTTTAATTAATACACACTAAACAATTTTATAGAAAACATAAATAATAAAATGCCTTCCCTGTGCCTTGTAATCATAAGAAAAGTTGATTTCAATTATTCTTGGCCCTATAACATTCAGTATAAATTATATGAAACATCCCTCTGAATCTTAGTGTAATAGAATCATTTCTTTATCAAAGGATAAATCATTAAATTTATAGCATGCAGCATAGTTACAAAATTAAGCTGAATGATTTGGAAAAAAAGTCAATAAAAGTGAGGTTCTGGAAACAAATTAATATCATAACAGTTGTAAGCCAGACAAATATTTGAGCTTGATTAATAAATTATAAAAATTTAAGTAATGTACTTTGGTCAAAATTAAATCCAATTTATGTGAGAATTAGTCATTATTTTCTTTCCTTTTTTTTCTTTTCCTTTCCATCACCACCTCCCTCCTTCTCTTCTTAAATTTTGAAGAATGCCCTCTTCAGTTTCTTCACTATGTTTTAAGAAATTGCTCCACATTAAGTGAGCTGAAACTCTTAAACCAATGCATTATTATTATGGTTTATGAAATAAGACAACTAGGATTTAATTTTTACAAGGCAAGCAGGGAACATATATTGTCTATACACACATGCATACACCCTCTACACGTACATATTTAGATGCATAATAACTCAATTTTGTCTTTAAAAGATTCCATTACTTGGAAGCTTTCTTTATAGTTAGCCAAAGTCTACAATCTTTGGTTTTCTGTAGTATAATTTGTGTCCTAAACTGTGTTTTTTTTTTTAATATCTAGGTATTCAATCTTGAATGTTCTCAAGTGTTTCTTACTCTTAAAATGCAGTGCTCAGAAAAAAATTTAGTATTTGTCTACATGTCTTCCAAAAGAAGAGTGGGACAAGATCATCATCTTTCTTATTGTCTAAAGTAAAATTCTACCACTATGTTGGGAATCTCTGCATATTAGGTTTATTTTACTCTAAAATCTTTATGTTTTTATGAAATCAACATCTGCTAATCAATCTATAAATTCCTCATATCTTAAGAGGGATTTTAATATTTTTGGGTCTAAATTTAGTTTATCTTGTAACATTTGTTTAATTCTAGTCTTTCCAACATTTGAGATTCATGTGCCTCCTTCTCACAGTCAAGTACAATGACATTATTAAACACTTTAATAAAAATGCCTTAAAGGATCCTAGGTATACAATAATCTCTGCATTTGATATACTGTAATTTTATTTATCTACCCATATCGAGGACTGGATCCTACCACTCATCATTTCTTCTTCAGGGAGTTAATAAAATGATTCTTTAATAGTTTATTCTTGATAATGTTACCAGAAATTCATTCTTCAGTAGGTCCTTGATCTTTGGGATTCAAAGCATGAAATCACAGATCAGTGATAATTGGGATTTATTAGACAAAAAGGAATACAGGAGGAGTAAAAAAGCATCAGAGCTTCTGGCAGAGGAAAAGACCCAAGTCAGAAAATCTCCATCTGGGGGTTCTTTGTCTAGGGGTGTACACATCCTTGAGAGTTATATTTGGCCAGGACTTGCTAGGTAGAAAAACACTTTTTCAATGGATACAGTGCCTTTTGCTTGGGGAAAGGTGAATGAGTGCATTAATGAATGGATACAGTCCCTTCTGCTCTGGGCAAGGTGAATGTCAGGACATTCCCTTCATGAAATTGTCCAGGCCTGGGAAACTGAAGTCCCTTGTTCAGCCTTGAATGTGGGAACCCTGTGTCAAAAAGCTAAACATTAATATTACTATTGTGTGGAATGCTCTTTCTTAACAGTAATAATTTTGAAGATCGCCTTGATCTTTCTTTTCATTTTGAAGTTCCTTCAACATTTTCATGAAACCTTAATAATTCTGAATTATTGAAAAACCACCATCCTAATCTGTGGTAAACTATGGACTTTGGGTGATAACTATGTGCCAATGTAGTTTCATCGACTTTAATAAATGTAGCACCCTTGTATACAGTATGTTGATAATTGACAAGGCTATGTGTATGTGGAGTTAGGGGTTGTATGGGAATTATCTGTTTTTTTCTGCTTAATTTTGCAATTAACCCCAACTTCTTTAAAAATAAAGTCCATTTTAAAAATGAGAACATATAATAAAAATACACTTTTATATTATAAATATTTATAATAATTTTCCTGCAGTTAAAGCCCACTAACCAACAGACACCTTGTTTAGCTTAACATTCCCAAATGTATGTTACTGATAGACTTATTTTTGTGTAATACTTATTTATGTACTTTGAGACTGGGATTCCTTATAATATTTTTTGTGAACCACTAGATTTGAATATATGAGTAATAAAGAAAGTTTAGAGAAATCTGGTATATATTTTACTCTCATTCTCTCTGTGTATGTATCTACATATTTATAAATGTATGCTATGTGTGTATGTATCATAAATTCCACAATTTTAAGATTAAAATTGACAGAAGTTACATTTTCATTATTTTTATTTTAGTTCTTTTCTGTTTATTTGTATAGATAAAATGCAACATACATATTGTACTTAACAATATAAGATGATGGGATAGAACAATCAATATTAACTTTAGAGTAGGGATAAAATATAAAACATTGGGATTTCTAGTGACATGATTTTCAATCAAATTACTTCAGGGAAATAGAAAATGCCTAAGACGTTAATTTTAAATTATATATGTGCATAACTGTTGAAAATGCTTGAAGAAACGTTTGAATCCCATGTTATATTGATACAGGGCAGCTGGCGTCCCAGCCAGCACACCCAAGCTGAGGGGAGGACTGGCTGCCTCTGCCCTGGTGGTGTTGGCACAGCAACAACAGGCAGAGGAACCAGCAGGTTGGAGGGTAGGCAAGGGGGGGTAGTAGGAGGCTCCAGTAGATGCAGGGGCCAGACAACTGCTGGAGAGATACCAGGGCCTTAGTGTCTCCTTCCCCTTGCACTTAGGGATGAACAGAGAACCCCTCACTACCTACCCCTAGTTCAATTTCATGTAAGTTTCCTAGGCCTTGTCATTTTCAGGAATGGTGGGCATCCATTCATCTTACCCCAGGGGAAGGGACTACATCCATTCCTTAATTCATTCATTCACCCCCTCCCAGAGAAGGGACTGTATTCATTCGTTATCAAGTCCTGGCCTAACGTAACTACAAAGGACTCAATGCAGCTATATATACCCCTAGACAAAGAACTCAGGCAGAGAGAGAGATGAAATTCAGGTATCAATATTATAAGTTACATTTCTAAACAAACAAGAATAAGAAGGTGATATACATAAAATAACAGCCGTGATTTCGAGGTAGAATGTACTCCTATTTCTTGATTCATGTGGTCAAGCCAGCCTCCCTACCAAAAGAAGCAGTTATAGTTCTAGGGAGCTAAGAAGCTGAATGTTCGATTGTGCTTTTCTTAAATCTGCACACACACACACTTTCTCTCTGTCTCTGTCCAATTATCATATTGTATAAAAGGGCAGGGCAGTTGATCTCTGTCTCAAATCTTTGTCAGAATCCTGTTGTGCTCCCTTAGGATTTTGTATGAACCTTTTTCCTCACAGTAACTGTGTGATGACATATGCCTACTTTTAATTTGAACGTCTGCCACTCACTTTTGACTTGGTTTGAGTCCTGGCACTTAAATTGCTCTTATACTCCCTCTTTGTTTCCTGTATATTACTTCCCACTCTATTTGGAAACTTTGTTGATGATCTCAGGCTGTGCACTTGGATTTTACACCCTGTTTGCTCCTTTTCTGTGGCAACAAAATCATTGGACTTGGAGCTCGTCATCTCTCTCTGGACTTAACAATATCTGTGCTTTCCACCCTCCTGGGCTTGGGTCTGTGCTGGCCAGACATTCACTATCTTCAAGGATCTTCCAATGGGATTTCTGATCTTGGCTTTCAGCGGTCTGCCCTAGCTGGCTTTGAGACAGTTTGCAAAGGTCAGTGGACATGATTGAAGTCCTCCTTTTCTTGTTTCAGAACTTGACAAGTCAAATATACTTCTTACTGCAAACTCAGAAAGCCAATCTTCAAGGCAGCGTAGTACTGTTTTCAAGTGACAGCTGCTGGGTGAGGGTTCCATCAACACCTATTTAAAATGCCAAAAATGAAAATAAAAATAGAAGCAAATTCTCCGGTCACATCCCAATCTCTTTGCCTTACTTTTACTTTTCTCTGAAGCACATACAACCTCTATCATACTACTTATTTTCCTTAGTGTCTGTCTTCTTGCCCACGAAAATTATTCATGGACCTTGTTTCTTCCTCATCAGGTTTTGTTAGTGTTTGTATATTTAACATGTGGCCCCGACAACTTCTTCTTCTGATGTTATGCAGAGAAGCCAAAAGGTTGGACAACCTGGTAGACCTTTTGCACACCAAGAATGGGCCCTTTTTAGTATTTCTTATAAACTGAGAAGAGAATTCACACTCTGAGCCTTCTTGCTCATTACAATCTCATTGAAAATTTTTCCAGCAGAGAAATCAAAGTTTTTGCCTCACTGAAACAATCTTAGAAATACAGTAAATACCCTTTCTAAAATGCATAGACCTCGATGAAACTGTCAAAAATTAAAGGTAGTATGCAGTGATTCCAAACCCAAAATCGCTTTGAAAAAAATGTTAAAAATCTTACTTCTCATTGTTCTTTCATTCTATCTTTTATAACTTCTCTCTGGATGAAATGCTGTGCAAGTGTTATTTGAGGTTGGGGAAATAGCATGTAAACTCAAATTCACGTCTCACCTTGTCATTGCCTTACTCTCCCTACACTCTTCTGTAGTTTCTCTATTAAAAGTTTTCTTTCAGTAGTTTATTTTTTGGTCTATGGAAACACTGCTAATTTTTGTGTGTTTATTTTATATTCTGCACTTTTACTGAATTTGTTCATTAGTTCTAAGGAGTTTTCTGGTGAGGTTTTTAAGTTTTTCTATATATAAAATCATTTCTTCTGCAAAGAAGGAGAATTTGACTTCCTTATTTTCATTTTGGATTTCAGGTATTTCTTTCTTTTTCCTAATCACTCTGCTAGGTTCTAATACTATGTTGAATAATAGTGGACATCTTTTTCTTGTTCAGTTTTTAGAGGAGAAGTGGCCCTCATTTCTTCACTTGGCAGCATGTTAGCTGTGTTGACGTATATTTCTTCTATACCTGATTTGTTGAGATTTTTATTCATACATAGATAAAAAAGAATTTTATCAAATGTTTTTTATGCATCTATTGAGATTATCATATTTCTCTGTGCTCAGTCTATTGATGTGATGTATTACCTTTATTGATTTGCTTATGTTGAACCATCTTTGCATCCCTGGGATAAATACCACTTGATCATTATGTATGATCTGTTTTGTTTTTATCATCTTTGCCATTTTTAAGTGTACAGTTCTATGGTAATAAATACATTCACATTCCTTTTTTCCCCATCTCCCTCACATCTCTTTCCCCTTTCCAGCCTGCATAATCTTTTTTATGTATGGTTGGATTCAGTTTGCTAGTAGTTTGTTAAGAATTTTTACATCTATCATCATCAGAAATATTGACCTGTAGTTTTCTTTTCTTTATTGTGACCTTGTCTAGTTTTGGCACCAGAATAATGGTTACTTCATTAAATGAATTCGAAATATTTCCTTTCTCTTAAGTTTTTGGGAATAGTTTTGGGAAGAATTGGTGTTAGTTCTTTAAAGACTTGAAAGAACCGGCTCCGCGCCTGTGGCTCAATGGGCTAAGGCATCAGCCACATACAGCTGAGCTGGCAGGTTCGAATCCAGCCCAGCCCCGCCAAACAACAATGACAGCTGCAACCAAAAAATGGCCGGGCGTTGTGGCGGGTGCCTGTAGTCCCAGCTACTTGGGAGGCGGAGGCAAGAGATTCGCTTGAGCCCAGGAATTGGAGGTTGCTGTGGGCTGTGATGCCATGGCACTCTATCCAGGGTGACAGCTTGAGGCTCTGTCTCAAAAAAAAAAAAAAAGACTTGGAAGAAACGAGCAGTGAAGCCTTTTGGGCCTGGTCCTTTCTTTGTTGGCATAGTTTAATAAACACAGATTCAATCTTGTTACATACTATGGATCTGTTTAGATTTTCTGTTTCTTCTTGGCTGCACCTTCATAGGTGATATGTGTCCAGGAATTCATCCATTTCCTCTAGGTTTTCTGTTTTGTTGGTGTATAGTTTGTACTAATTATTTGTAATATGGCTTGTAATAATTATTTCTGTGGTATCAATGCCCATGAACAGATAAATGGATAAAGAAATGTGACATATATAAATGGAATACTATTCAGCTATAAACAAAATTAAATCCTATCATTGGCTGCAACCCAGGTGAGCCTGGAGGATATTATGTTGTGTGAAATAAATCAAGCACAAAAATGTAAATACTGCATGTATTCAGTCATGCGTAAGAGCTAAGAAAGTTGTGCTTACAGAAGGAGAGGATAGAACATTAGAGCTTGGGTGGGAAGTGGAGATGTGGGATGGGGAAAGGATGGTTATCAAATACAAAGTTACAGCTAGACAGGAAAATGTCACAACAAAGAAAGGAGAATTGATACAATTTATTACTTTTACGTTATCAGTTTATGTACCCTTATTTGTGGGTATATTTATGTTGGTTGAATATAATTTTATCACATGTGTATTCAGGAATGTTCCATCATTGCAAGGACCAGGGTTTTAAAAATCATACATTCTTTCCAAAAAGGTCATATTAGCTTGCATTCCCACCAGCAGTGTAGAAGCATTCCCTTCTCTCTGCATCCATGCCAACATCTGTAGTTTTGGGATTTTGTGATGTTAGATGATAAAGAAGTTTGGAGAAATTTGGAGAGGAAATTTCTCTCAAGGAACTAAAAGTAGACGTACCAATTGATCCTGCTATTCCTCCACTAGGTATATACCCAGATGATCAAAATTTATTTTACAACAAAGACATTTGCACCAGAATGCTTAGTGCAGCCCAGTTCATAATAGAAAAGACATGGAAACAGCCCAAGAGCCCATTGACCTATGAATGGATTAACAAATTGTCATATATGTACACCATGGAATGCTATGCAGCCATAAAAAAGAAGGAGACTTCACATCTTTTATGTTACCTGGATGGAGCTGGAACATTTTCTTCTCTGTAAAGTATCTCAAGAATGGGGGAAAAAAGTATCCAATGTACTCAATACTACTATGAAATCAATATATAACCACCTACACACTAATATGAATGGCAAAGCATAACTATATTCCAGAAAGTAGAAGGAAAGAGGAGAGAGAGGGGAGGGGAGGGGGGATATGAGAGAAGGGAAAGTATTTGGGGGGACCTTACCTAATGTGCATGATACAATGGTACATTTCAAAACTATTAAGAAATGAGTATGATTGTGATGGATGTGTTACTTAGTTCAATATAAACATTTCACATTGTATTTCGAAGCAGTACCCTGAACCCCATAAATGCATCAATGTACAAAGTTATGGTTTAATGAAAAATAATGAATAAAGAATGAATTCACACATTAAAAAATAATTTAAAAAGCAAAAAATCATACTTTCATAATATTAGGTATATGGAGATTGGCAAATTCTCTTCTTTTTATTTTTCCTGAGTAGTAGTTTATATTTGGATGAACCACAGCTTTTTAAACTGCTTAAGTATGGCATGGCCCTGGATTGTTTTCACCTTTGGCTATCACAAACAAAGCTGCCGTGAATATTCATTCTATGTTTGTGTGTGAACATAAGTTTTCAGTTATTGGAGAAATGCAAAGAGTAAAATCACTGGGCTGTATGGGAACTACATGCTTAGTTTTATAAGAAAATTGTTTTCTGGAGCAGTTGCAGTACTTTGCATCACATTCCATACACTGCAGCCATTCATGAGTCATTCAGTTTCTCCACAGTGTCACCAACATTTTGTGTTGTCGTTACCTTTTATTTTAGTTTTTGTGACGAGTGTGTAGACATCTCATTTTAATTTTAATTTACATTTACCAAATGCTTTTCCCAGATGTGGGGCAGAAGGGCAATGGGTAGTGTTGAAGCTTCAAAATTGTCAGTAAACATCAAAAATGAAAAGTTCCTACATGACATGTTCATTTATGTAGAAAATTTGAAGAATCAACAGGAATTTTCCTATAAATAATAAGCAGTTATAGTATGCTTATGATACCAGGTTAATACACAAAAGTCTATAACTTCTATATACCAGCAATGAATATGTGGAACTTCAGACAAAAACCACAATATTATTTACATCTGTACCCCTGAAACTGAAATATTTAGGCATAAAAATAACCAAATATGTATAATTTCAATATGAGTAAAACAATAAAACTCTGATGAGTTAAATCAAGGAACAAAATAAAAGGAAAGATATTCTATTATTCATGAATATGAAGACTCAATATTCTCAAGATGTCAGTTCTTTCCAAGTTGACATTATAGATTCAATGCAATCCTAGTCAAAACCCTAGCAAGTTATTTTGTAGATACTGACAAACTGATTCTAAAGTTTTTACAGAGAGGCAAACTTAGAAGAGTCAACACAACATTGAGAAATCCCTGTCAGAGCACTAATACTACCCGACTTCAAAGCTCATTATAAAGCTAGTGAGGATGACTAATCGAGATACTGTGTTACTGGCAAAAAAACAGATAAACACACCAATGGAACTGAACAGAGAATCTAGACATATATCCACATAAAAATAACAAATTGATCTTTGACAGAGAAACAAAGGAAATACAATGGAAAAAAATGTAGCATTTTTCAATAGTGTTGGGACAACTGGATATACACATGTGTAAACATTGATCTAGAGAAGGGCTTTGCATCCTTCATTAACTGTGACTCAACATAGATCATAGACCTCAAGGTAAAATGCAAAAATATAAAACTCCCTGATGAGGACTTGGGAGAAATCCTATATAGCCTACAGTAGGGTGATGACCTTCTAGACAGAAAATCAGAAAAAGTATGATCCATGAAAGAAATGATCAATAGGTGGGGCTTCATTGAAATTAAAAACTTTTGCTCTGTAAAAGACAAAGGAAATGAGTTGGAAAGCCACTAACTGGGAAAAAATGTATGCAAAAAAAACACATGTATAAAAGACTGTTAAAATATACAAAGAACTCTTACATTGGGCAATAAAAAACAAGGAACCTACTTTTAAAAATGAGCTAAAGACTACCTCCCCTCCAAAAGATGTACAGAACAAAGCATATGAAGATGTTCCACAATATATGTCATCAGGGAAATTAACATTAAAATAAAATACTACTACACTCTTACTAGAATGATAAAAATCCAGAGCACTTAACAAATGCCGGCTATGATGCAGAGCCATTTAAACTCATTCATTGCTGGAAAAGCAAATAGTACAGCCATTTTGGAAGACAGCATGAGACTCTTGCAAGACTAAACATACGCTTGATATATGATCCATCAATAATACTCCTTACTATTTACCCAAAGGAGTTGAAGATTTTTGGTGGTACAAATATCTGCACATGGATATTTGCAGCAGCTTCATTTATAATTGCTAAAACTTTAAGCAGCTAAGATATCCTCCAGCAGGTCAATGCATAAACAAACTGCATTGTTTTTACAGACAATGGATTATTATTCATTACTGAAAAGAGATAGAATGTCATGAAAAGACATGAAAGACGCTTGAATGCATATTGCTCAGAGAAAGTAACCAATCTGAAAATGCTACACATTGTTAGATTCCAACCACATGATATTCTGGAAAGGGCAAAATTATGCAAACAGTAAAATGATCAATGGTTGCCAGGCTACGGGAGGAGAGAGAGGTACATAGTCGAGGCACAGAAGATTTTTAGAGCAATGAAAACTCTCTGTACCTGTGATGAATACATGTCACGATACATTTGTCCAAACCCATGGAATATGAAATCCCTAGAGTTAACTCTAAGGTAAAATGTGAATGTTTGGTACTAATGATGAGTCAATGTAGCTTAATCAATCATAACAAATGTGTCACTCTTTTTCTATATAGGGTAGTTTATTAATGGGGTATATGGAAAACCTTGGTACTTTCCCTCCAATTTTGCTATGAACTTAAAAGTACTTTAAAGAAAAAGTCTTAAAAAAGTAAAAAGAGCAGTTCTACAAATGACACTTAAAAAAGAAATTCCTTAATTTGAGAACATCTTCATTTCCCCTCCATTACTAACAGGTTTTTTAACTAAAATTTGATTTTAACTATGAGTTCAAATCTGAATTCATAATTGATAATTTTTTTGAGGACTTGAAAACCATTGTTCCAATCCCTTCTGACTTCCATGTTTCTTTTTTTTTCCTTTTATCTTTTTATTTATTTATTTATTTTTAGGTTATGAATAAGAGAAATTTATTTCTCACAGTTCTGGAGCCTGAAAAATACAACATTTAGTTTGTAGCATCCATAAGTTCTGGTGAGGACCATTTTTTCTATTGCAAGTTGTCAACATCTCACTGTATCTTCTTTTGTTTTTTTTTTTTAATTAAATCACAGCTGTGTACATTAGTGCAGTCAAGGGGTACAATGCGCTGGTTTCATATACAATCTGAAATGTTTTTATCAAACTGTTTAACATAGCCTTCTTTTAGGCATTTTCTTTTTTTTTTTTTTCCCAGTGGTAAGACAGAATTTATTTACAGAAAAGAATACAGAAAACACTACAGATCCCGGCAGAGAGAGAGAACTCAAGTGGGGAGAGAAAAACTCTCTCCGTTACTCTCCCAGTCTTTCCCTGTTTCCCCCTTTAGGCTTTTAGTCTTGGGGTATATATAAGTGTATGAGTTCCTTGGCCAGGAAACGAATGAACACAGTCCCTTCCGCCCAGGGCAAGGTGAGTGAATGTATCAATGAATGGACAAAGTCCATTCATGGAATTGAGGCCTAGGAAATTCACATGAAATTGACCTAGGCATAGGAAACAGGGGTTCCACATTTAGTCCTAAGTGTAAAGGAAGGAGACACCAAGGCACAGGTGTCTCCTCGGCAGTTGTCCAGGCTTTTTGGCTATTGGAGCCTCCAGTGGGGGTTGGAGGTCCCCCTCCTTGCCTGTCATCCAGCCTGCTGGTTCTTCAGCTGGCAGCCGCAGCACCGATACTACCAAGGAGGAGGCGGCAGGTCCACCAGCTCTGCTGATCTGGCCTAGGGCGTCAAATGTCCTGCGTCAATTTTCCCTCTCCGAGTAGAAATTCAAACTGCTGTTAGAGAAAAAAGGTGAAGACTTGATCTAACTGCTTCCTGCTGAATCAAGCAATGATAGAAGGGGGCAGTTAGGGTTTCTCCAGAGGGAGAGTGATACAGGGGTTCATGGACTGGAACCATCTTTATTGTGTGTGGCTTGATGACCTTTCTGAAAAACATAAATCTGATTAGTGTAATCAGTAATAGGCAAAGGTAGAACAGCATCAGGTCAGAAGCACTTATTCAGTGATGCTAAAAGAAAACCATATTAGGATTTTTCT